>JAUELO010464826.1:0-12229 GCA_032357855.1 Amphibolips quercusostensackenii
TTGGTTGATAATTTATTTTTTTTCTGGTACGTAATTAATTTTTGTAACTAAAAATATTATTACTCAATTTTTGATGAAAACTTATGTTTTTTGTTCAAAATTCAAGAAAATACAACTGTTTTTGGTCGAAAGGTAATTTTTTTGTTGAAATATCTACTATTTTATTTTTGGCTTAGAATTTATCTCGTTATGTTAAAAATTCTACTATTTGGTTAAAAATTGATATTTTTGTTAAAAATTCATTTTTGTTGAAAATTTATTTTTGTTTAAAATTCATTTTTTTCACAAATTTATTTTTCTTAAAAATTCATTATTTTCAAAAATTCATTTTTGGTAAAAATTCACTTCTTTAATGAAGATTCATCTCTTTGGCTGAAAATTTATTTTATTTTTTCTAGTACAAAATTAATTTTTATGACTAAAAATATTATTATTCAATTTTTAATAAAAATTTGTGTTTTCTGTTCAGAATTCAAGAAAATACAACTGTTTCTGGTCGAAAGGTAATTTTTTTGTTGAAATATCTACTATTTTATTTTTGGCGTAGGATTTATCTCGTTTTGTTAAAAATTCTACTATTTGGTTAAAAATTGATATTTTTGTTAAAAATTCATTTTTTTTGAAAATTCATTTTTGTTAAAAATTCATTTTTTTCAAAAATTCCTTTTTCTTAAAAATTCATTATTTTCAAAAATTTATTTTTCTTAAAAAATTCATTTTTGTTGAAAAATCATTTTTTTTTAGTACAGGATTAATTTTTATGACTAAAAAGATAACTGTTTAATTTTTGATACAAATTTCTGTATTTTGTTATAAATTCAAGAAAATATTACTATTTTTGGTCAAAAGGTAGTTTCTTTGATTAAAATATCTACTATTTTTTTTTGGCTAGGAATTTATCTCGTTTTGTTAAAAATTCTGCTATTTGGTTAAAAATTGATATTTTCGTTGAAAATTCATTTTTGTTGAAAATTTATTTTTGTTGAAAATTCATTTTTGTTAAAAATTCATTTTTTTCAAAAATTCCTTTTTCTTAAAAATTTATTATTTTCAAAAATTCATTTTTCTTAAAAAATTCATTTTTGTTAAAAAATTATTTTTTTCTAGTACAGAATTAATTTTTATAGCTAAAAATATAACTGTTTAATTTTTTATGAAAATTTCTGTCTTTTGTTCTAAATTCAAGAAAATATGTCTATTTTTGGTCAAAAGGTAGTTTTTTTGATTAAAATATCTACTATTTTAGTTTTGGCTAGGAATTTATCTCGATAGTTTAGAAATTTTACTATTTGGTTAAAAATTGATATTTTTGTTGCAAATTCATTTTTGTTAAAAATTTATGTTTGTTAAAAATTCATTTTTGTTAAAAAAATCATTTTTGTTAAAAATTCATTTTTGTTAAAAAAATCATTTTTGTCTACTACACAATTAATTTTTATAACTAAAAATATTACTATTCAATTTTTGATAGAAATTTATTTATTTTCTTCAGAATTCGAGAAAATATAACTATTTTTGGGTAAAAGGTAATATTTTGCTTGAAATATTTACTATTTTATTTTTGGCTTAGAATTAATGTCGTTAGGTTAAAAATTCTACTATTTAGTTGAAAATTTATATTTTTGTTCAAAACTCATTTTTGTATAAAATTCATTTTTTGAATACTCATTTTTATTAAAAATTCATTTATGTAAAAAAATAATTTTTTTCAGTACAGAATTAATTTTTATAACTAAAAATATAACTATTCAATTTTTCATAAAAATTTATGTATTTTGTTCAAAATTCGAGAAAATATAACTATTTTTGATTAAAAGGTAATTTTTTGCTTGAAATATCTACTATTTTATTTTTTGCTTAAAATTAATGTTGCTGGGTTAAAAATTCTACTATTTGGTTGAAAATTGATATTTTTGTTAAAAATTCATTTTTGTTCAAAATTCATTTTTTAAATATTAATTTTTTTTTAAATTCATTTTTGTAAAAAAATATTTTTTTTCAGTACAGAATTAATTTTTAGAACTAAAAATATTACTATTCAATTTTTGATAAAAAATTATGTATTTTGTTTAAAATTGGAAAAAATATAACTATTTTTGGTTAAAAGGTAATTTTTTGCTTAAAATATCTACTATTTTATTTTTGGCTTCGAATTAATGTCGTTAGGTTAAAAATTCTACTATTTGGTTGAAAAATGATCTTTTTGTTAAAAATTCATTTTTGTTAAAAATTCACTTTTTTAAAAGTTCATTTTGTTTAAAATTTATATTTTAAAAAAAATCATTTTTGTTGAAATATCAATTTTTTCTAGTACAGAATTAATTTTTACAACTAAAACTATTACTATTTAATTTTTTATAAAAATTTATGTATTTTGTTCAAAATTCGAGAAAATGTAACTAGTTTTGGTTAAAAGGTAATTTTTTGCTTGAAATATCTACTATTTTATTTTTGGCTTAGAATTAATGTCGTTAGGTTGAAAATTCTACGATTTAGTTAAAAATAATATTTTTGTTAAAAATTCATTTTTGTGAAATATTTATTTTTGTTCAAAATTCATTTTGTTAAAAATTTATATTTTGTTAAAAAGTTATATTTGTTAAAAAAATCATTTTTGTTAAAAAATAATTTTTTTCTAGTACAGAATTAATTTTTATAACTGGAAATTTTACTATTCAATTTTTGCTAAAAATTTATGTATTTTTTCTAAAATTCAAAAAAATATAACTATTTTTGTTTAAAAGGTGATATTTTGCTTGAAATATCTACTATTTTATTTTTTGCTCAGAATTAATTGTGTTAGGTTGAAAATTGACATTTTTGTTGAAAATTCATTTTTGTTACAAATTCATTTTTGTTAAAAATTCATTTTTGTTAAAAGTTCATTTTTGTTAAAAATTCAATTTTGTTAAAAAAAAAACATTTTTTTCTAGTACAAAAATAAGTTTTATAACTAGAAATATAACTCTTCAAGTTTTGATAAAAATTTCGGTATTTTGTTCTAAATTTAAGAAAATATAACTATTTTTGATCAAATGGTAGTTTTTTTTAATAAAATATCTACTGTTTTATTTTTAATTAGGAATTTATCTCGAAAGGTTAAAAATCTTACTATTTGGTTCAAAATTGATATTTTTGTTAAAAATTCATTTTTTTATTGAAGAATTATCTCTTTGGTTGGAAATTCGATTTTTTTTTTGTACAGAATGAATTTTTATAACTAAAAATATTACTGTTCATTTTTTGATAAAAATGTATGTATTTTGTTCAAAATTCGAGAAAATAGAACTATTTTTGGTTAAAATGTAATTGTTTGATAAAAATATCTACTATTTTATTTTTGAATTAAAATTTATTTCATTAGGTTAAAAATGCTCCTGTTTGGTTAAAAATTAAAATATCTGGTTGAAAATTCGTTTCTCTTAGAAAGAATTAATTTTTTAACTGACAATATAACTAGTCAATTTTTTGTGAAATTCTTTGTATTTTGTTCAAAATTCAAGAAAATCCAACTATTTTTGAATAAAAGTTGATTTTTTGGTTGAAATAATGACTATTTTATTTTTTGACTGAAATTCATCTCGTTTGGTTGAAAATTCTTCTATTGGTTAAAAATTCCTTTTTTTCTGGCAAAGAAATAATTTCTATAATTTAAAATTTAAGTATTCAATTCTTAATGAAAATCGATGTGTTTTGTTCCAAATTCAAGAAAGTAAAAATATTTTTGGTTAAAAGGTAATTTTTCTAGTTAAAAAATGAATTATTTTGTTTAAAAAATTTTTTTTTTGATGAAGATTCATCTCTTTGGTTGAAAATTTATATATTTGGTTGAAAATTGTTTGTTTTCTGGTGAAAAATTAGCTTTTATAACTAAAAATATAAATATTCACGATTTCGTTAGCCAGCTACTTTTGATAAAAATTCAAAATGTAAGCACATTTTGAAAATTTTTGAGACCACTTTTTTCAAAATTTAAAAATTCCATGAAAGGTAGTAAGTTGTACTCAAGAAGGATGAGCAATTAATTCTTACGACTTTTTCGAGAAAATGAAAATAACCAGAGTTATAGCATTTAAAAAATTTTCTAAAATAAACAAAAATGAAAATTTTAGGCCAAAAAACGGACGGTATGAAAAGAAGTCACGAGGAAAGAAAAGTTGCTTTTTGAACACCCTACAAGATTATCATAACAACTTTTTAATTTTTTTTTTTGAAAAATTGAAAATTCGAATTTTAATATCACAAAAAATAGTGGAAAATCAAAAATTTAATTTTTTGTTCAAACTATGCAAGATATGAAAAAAAATAGTGAGACAAAAATTGTGCAACCAATAAAGATCTGCAAATTTCTTAGTTATTACTTTTTTATAGAACGCGTAGTTTTTGTTTTATCAATAAAAAACAACATTAAAAATTAAAAAGGTAGAAATTAATTTTTATTTCACCAAAAATGTGACTATTCCATTTTTTATGAAAATCCATATATTTTTTTCGAAATTCAAGAAAATGCATATATTTTCAAAAATCTACAATTTGGTTAAATTTAAATTTAAAATTAAATTCACATTTGGTTGAAGATTCAACCTTTTTAGTTGTAAATTTAAATATTTGGTTGGAAATTCGTTTTTTCTAGATCAGAATTAATTTTTTTTAGTCGAAAATGTAACCTAATTTTTTTAACTGACAATTTAACTACTTCATTTTTTATAAAAATTCATGTATTTTGTTCAAAATTAAAGAAAATCAAACTTTTTTTTTGGCTCAGAATTTCATTTTTAAGTTGAAAATTGGAATATTTAGTTAAAAATTAGTTTTTTTTTTCTAGTAAAAAATTAATTTTTTACCTGAAAATGTAACTATTATATTTTTGGTAATAATTCGTGTATTTTGTTCAAAATTCGCCTTTTTTGTTTTAAATTATTCTTGTGTTGAAAATTTTATATTTTTTGGTTGAAAATCAATTTTTTCAACTTCAAACTCACCTAGTTTATTTTTCGTTAAAAATTAACTTTTTTGTTCAAAATTCATATTTTCTGGTTGAAAATACCATTGTTTCGTTGAAAATTCGTATTTTTGGGTTAAAAATTGTATTACATATTTTCGAAGAAAATTATAATATTTGGTTGAAAATCAAACTATTTTCTTGAAAATTAAACTTGTTTATAGAAAATTAATATTTTTTGTTGAAAATTTAACTATCTGGTTAAAAAATCAACTACTTGGACAAAAGTTAAAGTAATTCCTTAAAAATTATTATTTTAAAAGATTAATTATTTTAGTTAAAAATTCATCTCATTGGCCAAAAATTCGTCTTTTTTGGTGGGAAATTAATTTTTTTAACTAAAAATTTAACGGTTTCATTTTTGTTTGAAAATTCATCTTTTGCGGTTTAAAAGTCTCTTTGGTTAAAAACTCGTTTTTTTCTGGCAAAGAATTAATTTTTATAACTGAAATATAACTTTTCAATTCTTGGTGAAAATTCATGTATTTTATTCAAAATTCAAAAAAATCCAACTATTTTTTAAAGGTCATTTTTTTGGTTGAAATATCGACTATTTTATTTTTGAATTAAAATTCATCTAGTTTGGTTGAAAATTTAAATATTTGGTTAAATTTTTTTTGGTAAATAATTAACTTTCATAACTGAAAAATATAAAAATTTAATTTTTCGTGAACATTTATGTATTTTTTTTAAATTCAAGAAAATCCAACTATTTTTGAAAGGGCATTTTTTGGCTTAAAATATCGACTATTTTATTTTTGGATTAAATTTCATCTAGTTTAGTTGAAAATTTAAATATTTGGTTAAATTTTTTTTCTGGAAAATAATTAATTTTCATAACGGAAAATATAAATATTCAATTTTTTGTGAAAATTCATGTATTTTCTTCAAAATTCAAGAAAATCCAACTATTTTTGAAAGGTCATTTTTTGGTTGAAATATCGACTATTTTATTTTTGGATTAAATTTCATCTAGTTTAGTTGAAAATTTAAATGTTTGGTTAAATTTCTTTTCCTGGAAAATAATTAATTTTCATAACTGGAAAATATAAAAATTAAATTTTTTGTGACCATTTATGTATTTTTTTTAAATTTAAGACAATTCCAACTATTTTAAAAAAATCATTTTTTGGTTAAAATATCGACTATTTTATTTTTGGATTAAAATTCATCTAGTTTAGTTAAAAATTTAAATATTTAATTGAAAATTTGTTTTTATTTCTAGTAAAGAATTAATTTTTATAAGTGAAAATACAAATATTTAGTTTTTTTTTAATTTATGTATTTTGTTTAAAATTAAAAAAATCCAACTATTTTTAATTGAAGGGTAATTTTTGGTTTAAAATATCTACTTTTTTTGGGTTAAAATTCACCTTGTTTGGTTAAAAATTATTCTATTTAATGAAAATTCGTTTTTTTCTGACAAATAATTAATTTTTTAACTAAAAATATAAGTATTTAATTTTTAGTAAAAATTAATGTATTTTGTTTGAAATTCAAAAAAATTCAACTATTTTTGGTTAAAAGGTAATTTTTTGCCTTAAAATGCTTACTGTTTTATTTTCTTAAAAATTGAATTATTTTGTTAAAAATTAATTTTTTTCATTTAATTTTTTTTAATGAAAATGTATTTATTCTATTTTTGATGCTTTGTCTTTTCTTAATCAAAATACAATTATTCAATTGAAAATTACATGTATTAGTTCAGAATTCAAGTATTTTGTTAAAAACTTGTCTTTTTACATATCAACATTTTTTCTATAAATTCCTTTTTTTTTGTTAAAAATTAATTTTCCTTACTAAAAATGTAATTATTCCATTTGTGGTTCAAAGTTCATATGTTAAATTGAAATTTAATCTCATTCATTGAAAAATTCATATTTTTTATGTAAAACTTATCTTTTTTATTGAAAATTTACTTTTTGATTAAAAATTCATATTTTCTGGATGAAAATTCAACTGTTTTTTGAAAAAATTCACTTTGTTGGTTTAAAAATGAAACAGTTGTTGAAAATTCGACTTTTTGGGTTGAAAATTATATTATTTTTGTTAAAAATTATACTACATATTTAATTGAAATTAAAATTTTTGGTTGAAAATTTAATTGTTTTTTTGTACATTTGTCTTTTTATATTGAAAATTATACTATTTTTAAAGAAAATTAAAATATTTGGTTAAAAAAATAATTTTTGTTTGAAAATTAATTTCTTGGTTGAAAATTCATATTTTCTACTTAGAAATTCAACTAATTTGTAGAAAATAATTATTCTTGGTTGAAAATTCAACTATTTAATCAAAAATTCTGTTATTTGGTTAAAAGTTGCATTATTTTGTTAAAAATTCATCTTTTTGGTTTAAGATTTATATTTTTAATTAAAAATTCAAATATTTGCTTAAAATTATTTTTCTGGTAAAAATTAAATTTTTTAAATAAAAATGAAACCATTCAATTTTTTATGAAAATTCATGTATTTTATTTAAAATTCAAGAAATTCCAAAATTATTTTTGTTTAAAGATAATTTTTTCGGTTGAAATATCATCTATTTTATTTTGGAATCGGAAATCATCTCGTTTAATTAAAAGTTCTACTATTTTATCCCAAATATTATTTTGTTAAAAATTCATTTTTTTGGTTGAAGATTTTTCGCTTTGGTTGAAATTTTAATATTTCGTTAAAAATTCATTCTGTCTGGTAAAGAATTAATTTTTATAACTTAAAATATAATTATTCAACTTTTTGTGAAAATTTATGTATTTTTTTCAAAATTCAAGAAAATCCAACTATTTTTGAAAGGTAATTTTTTTGATTGAAATATCGACTATTTTATTTTTTATTTAAATTCATCTCGTTTGGTTAAAAATTAAAATATTGGGTTGAAAATTACTTTTTTTTTGGTAAAAAATTAATATTTATGAATAAAAATATAACTTCAATTTTTTGTGAAAATTTATGTATTTCATTCAAAAATTAAGAAAATCCAACCATTTTTGGTAAAAACGTAATTTTTTTGGTTGAAATATCTAATATTTTATTTTTGGCTTAGAATTTATCTCGTTAGATTTAAAAATTCTTCTATTTAGTTAAAAATTTATTTATTTTGATAAAAATTTATTTATTTTGTTAAAAATTTATTTTCTTGGTTGTAGATTTTTTTCGTTCAAATTTTAAGCATTTGGTTAAAAATTAATTTTTTTGGCAAAGATTAAATTTTTTCAACTGAAAAGCTAACTATTCTATTTTTTATGAAAAATTCATGTATTTTGTTTAAAATTCAAGAAAATCAAAAATTATTTTTGTGTAATAGGTAATTTTTGGTTGAAATGTCTACTATTTCATTTCGGGCTCGGAATTGATCTCGTTTGGTTAAAAGTTCTACTATTTGGTTGGAAATTTAATTATTTTCTTAAAACTTCATTTTTTGGTTGAAGATTAATTTTTTTAGTTGAAAATGTAAATATTTGGTTAAAAATTTATTTTTCTTTTTAAATTAATATTTTTAGTTGACCATGTAATTATTTTATTTTTGATGAAAATAATAATTTTTCAGTTGGTTAAAATTTAACTTATTTTATTAAAAATTTTATCTTTTTTTTTTAAATGAAAATTCGTTTTTTCATGAAAAATTAATTTCCTTAACTGGAATTTTAACTATATCGTTTCTGGATAAGAGTTCATATTTTAAAATAAAAATTAATCTTTTCTATGCATTTTATTGAAAAAAAAATTTTTGTTTTAGAAATCAATTTTTTCAATAAAATATTTAACTGTTCTGTTTTTTGTCAAAAATTCATATTTTTCAGTTAAAAGTTCAATTTTTTTTTTGGAAACCTGCCATTTTGACTTTAAAATTCAACTGTTTTGTTGGGAATTCTATTATTTTCAAAGAAAATTAAAATATTTGGTTGAAAATAATCTTTTTGTTTAAAAATGAACTTTTTGTTTGAAAATTAAATTTTTGGTTGAAAATTAACTTTTTGATTAAAAATGAATTTTTTGGTTATTTTGGTAAAAATTAATTTTGTTTTGAAGATTCATCTCTTTTGTAAAAAATTTAACTACTTGAAAAAATTTTTTTAAATTAAAATTTATTTATTTTCAAGCAAAAACTGTAACTATTTCATTTTTTATTGAAAATTATTATTTTTGTAACTAAAAATGTAACTATTCCATTTTTTATTGCAAATTGATATTTTCCATTAAAAATTGATCCTGTCAAGTCAAAAATTCATGTATTAATTTTTGAAAATTCGTTCATTTTTCTTATGTAAAATTTTTTTTTACTAAAAAATTAAACTATTTAATTTTCAGTTGGAATATCAACTAGTTATTTTTAAGTTTAAGTACTTTGCTAATTTTTTTTTTTAAGATTCATGTTTTGTTTAAAAATTTAAATATTTTTTTAAGATTCGTTAATTTTTTTAATGACAAATTATTTAAAAAAAAATAAAAATGTAGCTTTTTCATTTTTTACTGAAATATTAACTACTTGTTTCAAAGTTTAACAATGTTAGAAATTTATTTTTTAATATTGAAGATTCATTTTTTTGTTTGAAAAATAATCTATTTTTTCAAAATTCATCTATTTTTTTAAAACTTGTTAATTTTTTCTATTTTTTAAAATTCGTTAACTTTTTTTATTGAAAATTTTTTTTTTTAAACTAAAAATGTAAGTATCACATTTTTTACTGAAATATCAACTAATTGTTTTCAAGTTCAACAGTGTAAAAATTCATTTTTCAATATCGAAGATTCATCTCTTTGTTTAAAAAATAATCTATTTTTTCAAAATTTGTTAATTTTTTTATTGCAAATTATTTTGAACTAAAAATGTAACTGTTCCATTTTTGATTGAAATATCAACTGTTTGTTTTAAAGTTTTACAATGTTGAAAATTTATTTTTTATGATAGAAGATTTATCTCTTTGTTTGAAAATTGATATATTTTTTCAAAATTCGTTAATTTTTTTTATTGAGAATTTTTTTTTCAACAAAAAATGTAACTATTTTATTTTTTACTGAAATATCAACTAGTTGTTTTAAAGTTTAGCAATTAAAAAAAAATTTTTTTTAATGTTGAAGATACATCTTTTTGTTTGAAAAATAATCTATTCTTTTTTAATTTGTTAATTTTTATTTTTATGTAAAATTATTTTTTTTACTAAAAATATTACCATTTCATTTTTGTTTAAAATATTAACTAGTTGTTTTAAAATTTAACTAATTTGGTATAAATTTATTTTTCATGCAGAAGATTTATCTCTTTGTTTGAAAATTTGACTATTTTTTCAAATTTTGTTAATTTTTTTTTCATTTAAATTTATTTTTTTTACTAAAAATTTTACTATTCCATTTTTGTTTCAAATATCAACTAGTTGTTTTAAAATTTAGCTAATTTTTTTAAAATTAATTTTTTTATTGCAGATTCATCTCTTTGTTAAAAAGTTTAACTATTTTTTCAAAAATTCGTTAATTTTTTTTATTTCAAATTATTTCTAACTAAAAATGTAACTATTACATTTTTGATTGAAATATCAGCTATTTTTTTAAAAGTTTTAAAATGTTAAAAATTTATTTTTTATGATAGAAGATTGATCTCTTTGTTTGAAAAATGATCTATTCTTTCCAAATTCGTTAATTTTTTTTATTGAGAATTTTTTTTTTAACAAAAATGTAACTATTTCATTTTTTACTAAAATATCAGCTAGTTGTTTTAGAGGTTAGCAATGTTAAATTTTTTTTTTAATGTTGAAGATTCATCTTTTTGTTTGAAAAATAATCTTTTTTTTTCGTTAATTTTTATTTTTATATAAAATTATTTTTTTTACTAAAAATATTACTATTTCATTTTTGTTTAAAATATTAACTAGTTGTTTTAAAATTTAACTAATTTGGTATAAATCTATTTTTAATGTAGAAGATTCATCTCTTTGTTTGAAAATTTGACTATTTTTTCAAAATTATTTAATTTTTTAAAATTTAAATTTATGTTTTTTACTAAAAAATTTTACTATTCCATTTTTGCTTCAAATATCAACTAGTTGTTTTAAAATTTAGCTACTTTTTAAAAATTTATTTTTTTATTGCAGATTCATCTCTTTGTTAAAAAATTTAACTATTTTTTCAAAAATTCGTTAATTTTTTTATTGAAAATTATTTTTTTAACTAAAAATGTAATTATTTCATTTTTGATTAAAATATCAACTAGTTGTTCAAATTTTAATTCTTTTTTGAAAAATTCAATTTTCTTATTGAAGATTCATCACTTTCTTTTAAATTTAACTATTTTTTCAAAATTCGTTAATTTTATTATATTGAAATTTTTTTGTAACTAAAAATATAACTATTTTATTTATGGTTAAAAATTGATATTTTGAATTGAAAATTGATCTTTTTTGGGTTAATTTAATTTTTTTTATTTCAAATAAAAATCATTTTGTGTTGAAATTACACCTATTACGTGTTTTTTAGGAATTCATATTTTTTTGTTAAAAATCAAATACTTTGCCAAAAGATGAACTATTTTATTAAAAATTGATTTTTCAGCTGAAGATTTATCTGAAAAAATTCCTATTTTTTAGGTGAGATGCAATTTTTTAAAGCGAAAATTTAAAAGTCAAAAGTTAAATGATTTTTTTCTGAATTCAACTGTTTTGTTAACGTCTACTTTTTTACACAAAAATTCAAATTTTTGTTGAAAACTTGTCCTTTCGGATTAAAAATTCATCTTTCTTAGTTGAAAATTAACTTTTTTGTTAAAAATTTAAGTGTTTTTAAAAATTTAACTATTTGTTTATAAATTCTAGCATTTTGTTGCAAATGGGTCTTTTTGCCTAAAAGTTCAAAGATTTGCTTAAAAATAATTTTTAAAATAAAGATTTGACTATTCAACTGCTTTGTTACAAATTTGTTTTTTTAATTAAAAATTAGTAGGAAAGGGGGGGGGGGGTGAAAAGAGCCCAAAATTGGTATCGTAGTTTATGAAACAACTATTTTCCCTTTTTAACACTATTTTTAATCACTGATCACATCTTATAACTTTTAATTTTTACAATTTTTTTTTAATAATTAATTAAACTCGCTGATAAGAAGGATTTGTTGATTTGGACTCTAAAGAGTGACCTCTTCCCGAAAGAAGATTATTAAATGAACTGAGGGGTCTTCGCCTGGTCAGTGGTTCGTCTGCTCGTCGAGAGGATAACAGTTCACGGCTGTACCGTTTGCTCTA
>JAUELO010464840.1:0-12229 GCA_032357855.1 Amphibolips quercusostensackenii
CGCGTCATCCCCTCTCCTAACTACTATCCAAGCGCATCGTCGGTTCTGCTTTTCGAGCCGTCAATTAATCTCGTCTTTCTGGAGCTTAGCAGGTAAAAGCACCTTACCGGCAATCTGGTGGACCTGGGTTCGAACCTCAGGGGAGCTATAGAGCAATTTTTTCACAATTTAGAAATAAAAATTAATATTTAAAATATTTATGTAAGACCAGTAGACAACAAACAATTAATATCAAATTATTTAATTTATTATTTTAGCTAAAATTTTGTCTTTATTGGTAGAAAATTATTCTTTTTAGTCCCCTCATAGACAACTATGGGGTACCTGAATCGCAAAATACTCAATATATATTATTACCTATTTTCAGGATATTCAGAATGTCACGCATCACGGATAAGATTTATGTTTGCACTTTATGCACGTACTGCAAGGCTTTTACCGCAAAAGAGACTCGCGGTGCAGTTCTGTCGAAATAATTGTATTCGATTATTTAGACCCACGTGTCACCCAAGGTAGAAAGCTAAGAAGATTAATTTAAAAAAAAAAAACAAACAAATTTTGAAAAAAATACATAGATTTTATAATAGATAGTTGAATTTTTTACCTTATAAAGGATTAATTTTTAACCAAAAATGAAATACGTACTACAATTTTCGAATAACAAAATTAGCTTTTGACTGTAAAAAAATTTTTTTTTTTAAAGTTAAATTTAAAACCAAAGAGATAATTCTTGAGAAAATAGTAATTTTTAACCAAATAATTAAATTTTCAATCAGAAAGTTGAATTTTCCAGAAGAAAAACTAATTTTCTGCCAAAAAACAGAAATTTTAAACAAAATTAAGAATTAATTTTTTTATAAAAAAGGATGAATTTTTAACTCAGAAGATTAATTTTCGACAAAAAAATGTTTGAGCAATATACATAAATTTTCAACTAGAAAAGATAAATCTTCAATTTAAAATATTAATTTTTAACCTAAAATTAAATAGATAAATTGTTAGTTAAAAAAAAATTCTCAGCCAACAAAAAAAAAATTTTTTTTAACTAATTATTATATCAATTTTCAACAAAAAAGTTTATTTTTAAACGAATAGTTTAATTTTCTACCAAATTGTTTATTCCTCAAACAGAAGATAATTTTTAATGAAAAATTATGAATTTTTAACTAACAAGATTAATTTTTGACTAATAAGACGAATTTTTGACAAAATACATTGTTATTTAGATAAATTAATTCCTATAAAAAAATACGAAATTTTCAACAAAAAAGTTACATTTCCAACAAAAGAAATGAATTTTTAACTAAAATGATGAGTATTGAAAAAATAATTTTTCAAAAAAAAATTCTAATCCCAAAAGTTGTATTTTAAACTAAAATTATGATTCTTCAACAACATTAATTTTTCACAAACGAAGGTCAACCCGAAAGATTATTTTTTAACCTAAAAGAATAATTTTCTAAAAACAGAATACTATAATTTTTACCAAAATATTTGCATTCTCAACAAAATAATTGAATTTTGAACCAAATACTACATTCTCTTTATCTAAAAACTTAATTATTTTGTTGAAAACGTAATTATTCTGTTAAAAAGTAATTTTCTGTGAAAAATTAAACTACTTAGTCAAAAGTTAAACTAATTTGTTAAAAATTAATTTTTTTTGGTTGAAAATTCATCTCTTCCGTTGAAAATTTAACTATTCCATTTTCGGAAATTTAATCTTGATCAAAAAATTTTTTTGGGGATGAACTCCTTTGTTGCAAATTAATTTTTTTTCCGAAATTCATAATTTAATTTAGAAAATTATCTTTTCTATTGAAAATATGTTTTGTTAGAAATTTATTTTTTTGTTATTAAAAATTATTTTCTAAAAATTAAAAATCTAACTATACCATTTTGTGTACGAACATGATATTTTAAATTAAAATTGATATTTTCTAGTTAAAAATTTAACAATTTAACTTAAAATATATGTGTTTTGTTAAAAATTCGAATGTTCGGTTAAATATTAATCTTTTTTTTTTGAGAATTCATCGATTCTGTTAAAAACTTGTATTTTTCGTTAAAAAAATCTACTACTTAGTTTAGAGATATAAAAAAAAAATTTTTATTCTGCTGGAAAATTCAAAAATTTGGTAGAAAATCTAACTATTTACTTGAAAAGAGAACTTTTTTCTTGAAAATTCATATTCTTGATTGTGAATTCAACTTTTTAGTTAACAATTTGTTTATTTTGCTTCAATTCACAGGTTGAAATTTTTTAGTTTTTTAAATCAATTTTATACGCTAAAAAATTTTATTATTTCCTTTTTGGTTAAAAAAAACCTTTTTTAGTTGAAAATTCAACTATTTGGTTTACAATTCGTCTTTCTTGATTGACAATTTATCTCAAGTTACATTTTTGAGGATTCAATTATTTTGTTAAAAATTTGTCTTTTTAAAGAGAATTAATAATTTTTTCCAAAAAATCGTCTGTCTGGGTTGAAAATCAACTTTTTTGTTGAAAATTCAACTACTTGGTTGCAATTTCAACTACTTAGTTAAAAATTCATTTTTTTGGTTGAAGATTTAGCATTAGTTGAAAATTCATCTTTTTGATGAAAATTTAACTATTTTGCTCAAAATTCTTTTTTTTTTGTTGGAAATTAATTTTTTTAATAGAAAATTAAGCTATTGTATTTTTGGTTGAAAATATATCTTTTTAGTTGAAAATTAATATTTTTGATGAAAATTCAACTATTTTGTTGAAATTTTTTTTTCAAATTAATTTTTTAATAGAAAATGGAACTATTTCATTTTTATTGAAAAATTAATATTTTTTGGATAAAAATTCGTATTTTTTGGATGTAGCTTGAACTACTTTGTTAAAAATTAAATTTTCGGTTAAAGATTTATAATTTTAGTTTAAAATTTATCCTTTTGATAGAAATTTAACTATTTTATTCAGAATTAAATTTTTTTGGTTTTAGTTTCAAAATTTATCTTCGGTTACAAAATGAAATTTAAAAATAAAACTTTTTTTATGATCATTCAACTGTTTCATTGAAAATTCTTGTATTTTGTTAAAAAAATCGTCTTTTATGGTGAAAGATTATTTTTTTTTGTAAAAAATTAATTTTTTTACATTAGAAATCAATTTTTCGAATTGAAAATCAATTTTTTTAGTGAAAAATTCAACTGCATAGTTGAATTTTTTTTTTTTTTTTGAAAAATTGTTACTCTAGTTTCAAATTCATTCTTTAAATGATAATGTAGCTATTTTGGTTAAAATTCCTTTTTTTATTGCAAATGAATTTTGTTAAGAAATTAAACTGTTTTATTTTTGGTTGAAAATTTATCTTTTTTGGTTGAAAATTAGTCTTTTTTGGTCGAAAGTTGAACTTCTTCGTTTTTTTTTATTTGTTGAAAATTGATATTTTTGGTTGAAAACTCGTATTTTTTGTTAAAAATTTCTGTTTTTAGATGCAAATTTTACTATTGGTTGAAAGTTGATCTACTTTGTTGAAATTGGATTTCCTGGTTGAAGATTTATCATTTTAGTTCAAAATTTATCTTTTTGGTAAAAATTTAACTATTTCACTCAAAATTAAAAGTTATTTTATTGGTTTAAGTTAAAGATTTTTCATACAAATTAAACGATTTGTTTGAAAATTAAACCATAATGTTAAAAATTTGTTTTTTTTGCATGAAGATTAATTTTTTATTAATGATAAATCAACTTTAAGATTAAAAATTTTCGTATTCCGTTAAAAAAACGTCTTTTATTGTAGAAAATTATTTTTTTAAATTGAAAATAATTCTTTTTTGTTGAAAATTTAACTATTAGTTAAAATTTTAAATAATTACTTTTAAATTAATTTTTTTGGCAAAAGAATCATTACTTTAGTTGAAAATTTATATTTTTGATGAAAATTGAACTATTTTCTTTAAAACTCGTTTTTTTTTTGTTAAAACTTAATTTTGTTGATAAAAAAATTGACCTATTCTATTTTGGTTAAAAAAGATCTTTTTTGGTTGTACATTTATCTTTTTAATGAAAAGTTAACTTTTTTCTTTAAAAATCTTTTTTTTATTGAAGAAAATTTTACTATTGTCTGAAGGTTGAACTACTTTGTTCAAAATTCATTTTATGGTTAAAAAATGAATCGTTTTTCTAAAAATTAAAACACATTGATGAAAATTGGCCCAATTTTTTTAATTCGTTAGGTTTGGTTGAAGATTAATATTTTTAGAAGAAAATTCAAATTTTTTTATTTAAGAGTTTTCCATTTTGTTGAAATTTCGTCTTATTTGGTAGAAATTTCATGTTTTTCGTAGAAAATTTTTTTTTTGTGGTTGATAATTCAACTTTTTGGTTCAAAATTAAACTACCTTATTAAAAATTTAATTTTTGGTTGAAGATTTATTATTTCTGTTCAAAATTCATCTTTATGGTAAAAATTCAACTATTTTATTCATAAATAGTTTTTTGTTTGTTCCTGGTTTAAAAATTTATTTTTGGTTACAAAATAAAATCTTCATTTAAAAATTGAATGATAACGTTGAAAACAGTTTTTTTTTGTAAGCAATTCATTTTTCTTGATTTGCCAATTCATCTACAATTACATGTTTGAGAATTCGACTATTTAGTTAAAAATTTGTCTTTTGGTAGAAAATTCATAATTTATGACAGAAAAATCATCTTTCTGGGCTATAAATAAATTATTTTTTAAAATTCAAATTTCAACTTTTTGGTAGTTTATGCAAAATTTCTGTTAAAAATTAATTTTGTTGTTGAAAGTTAATCTTTTTAGGTAAAAATATTCATCTATTTTGTCATAAAATGTTATTTGTTATTTAACATTAATTTGCAAAATAAATTAATACTTTTTTAATATGACTTTGAATCTGAATTCTGTTTATAAGAATAATTATTTAAAATAGAAATCTCGCTCAACATAAAGGAATTTATTTTCGGGATCCTCATAACGGTTTGGGGTGAAAAATAGCACTTTTAGTTATAATATCTAAAACGTAGTTATACTAGAAACTTGGAAATATCCACTTATCAATATTCATGATTTAGTTATTTCTATTCTTCTATACTCTGATGTGTATACCTATTCTAAATAAAATGATTTGAAATACCATTTGACAAACTTCAAATGGTTCCAAAAATTAATGACTAGCGATTTGTAATCTAAACGCAATTTGAATTTTAATCTTCCTGGAATCATCAATCGCGCGCTACACGCGCGCGTAGTTTTCCGATTTGAAGATAAAAATAATTTTTCATTGAAAATTGAAATTTCGAATAATCATTTTTTTTAATTTGTTTTTTAGGGTTATACAAATATAAATTTTCTAAGATTCTTGAATAAATAAGAAATTTCTAATTAAAATTTTAAATAGTAAAGGTAATTTTAAACAAAATAGTCAAATCCTTAAACAAAATTAATTTTCAACCAGTTTCATTTTTAAAGAAAGATAAAATTAATTTTATTCAAAAAAACGAATTTTCTAAAAAACTGTTTAAATTTTCGAGCCGAAAATACAAATTTTCAAATAAAAAGTTTATTTTCTGCTGAAGATATAAATTTTAAACTGAAATGTTGAATCTTCAACAAAATTTTTTTTTTTTTAACAAGATTTTTCAAAAAAAATATTTAAATCCTCAATCAAACAAGATTATTTTTTAACCAGTTTCTTAAAAAAAAAATAACATTTTTTTCAAAAATTGAATTTTCTACAAAACTGTTTAAATTTCTAAGCTGAAAATAAGAATTTTCAATGAAAAAGTTCATTTTCAAAATTTTTGTAAATTTCAACAAAACAGATGCCTGTCAAGAAGATTAATTTTTTAGCAAAAAAATAAACTTCTAACGAAATAGTTACATTTTCAACCAAAGAGATGGTTTTTCAACTGAAATCTTGAATTTTCAACCAAAATTTTATTTTTTTCAAACAAAATGAATTCTTAATAGAAAATATAATAGTTGATATTTTATAATCGAAAAAATTTTCAATTAAAATCAAAAACAGTTAAATCTATCCAAAATAAGCGATTTCTTTTAAAAATAGTTGGATTCTCAACCAAAACAGATTATTTTCAACCATTTGCATTTTTTACAAAAAAATTACATTTTTCTAAAGAGAGAACAATTTTCTGCAAAACTTTTCAAATTTTGAAGCCCTAAATATTAATTTTTAACAAAAAATTCATTTTTAAACTAAAATATAATTTTTAACTAAATTGATTAATTTTCAACCAAAAAAATACATTTTGAACTAAAATAATGAATCCTTAACCAAAAAAATGAATTTGTACAGAGTAGTTCAACTCTTAAATTTATTCGAAAAAGACAAATTTTCAACAAAGTAGTGCAATTCTAAAAGAAAACAAATTGATTTTCAACTTAACTGCTGAATTTTTGTTAAAAAAAAAGATTTAAGTATTTCGAAAAAAAGATGAATTTTAAAAATCAAAATTTTAAATAAAAACAAGAAAGTTGAATTTTCACCCAAAAAAGTTTTTTAGTCGAGGCTTAAAAAAATAGTCAACCAAATTTTATTTCAGATAAAAAATAATTTAATAATGCAAAAAAAAAATTCAGAAAACTATTTATTATTTCAGTTTATTAGCTAATTTTTTTGTAAGGTTATGTAAAAATAAATTTTTTAGGTTTCTTAAAAAAAATTCTATAAGGATTTTACGAATTGCAAATTTTTTTATGACAGATCTAATAAATTTTCAAGGAAAATTTTTTATTTTACAGAATTTAAAAAAAATGAGCCAGTTTAAAAGATATTTAGGACTTGTAGAAGCTTAGAAGAGATTCAAAAATATTTAATAAGTTTTAGAAAATCTTTCACATTTAAAACGTTTTCTTATTTCTGAAATTACCTAAAACTTTGAAAAATCTTGGAAAATTATAAAAATTGCCTAAAAACCTTCCAGATTTTAAAAAAACATTTTTTCAGAATTAAATTTTTATTTTTTATTTTTCTAGAAATCTTATGAAAACATTTATGTTTTTTTCAAGCCTTTTAGAATTTCTAAAATGCTTCCAAAACTTTTGATTGAAATTTTTTAAAATCTACATTTTGTTTTCATTTTTCTCAAATCTTCTAAAAAAGTTTCACTAATTTATTCAAAATTAATTTTTTTGTGGTTGAAAATTAATTCTGTTGATTGAAAATTGCACTTTTCCATTTTTGGTTCCAAATTTTTTTTTTATTTTGTTAAAAATTTGTCTTTTTTGGTCGAAAGTTGAATTTTTTCATTTAAAAATCTTCTTGTTTTTCAAAGAAAATTTCATTATTATTTTTAGGTTGATTTTATATGTACAAAATTATATTTCTGATTAAAAAATAAACCGTTTCTATAGAAATTAAGCTACGTTAATAAAAATTGAACCATATTTTTTAAAATTCGTTAGGTTTGGTTAAAAATTCATATTTTTGGACGAAAATTTAACTTTTTTTTTTGAAAATTCTTGCATTTTGTTAAAATTTCTTTTTTTATGACAAAAAATTAATTTTCTTGTTAAACAATTATTTATCCTAAAATTCAACTTATGGGTTGAAAGTTAAACTACTTTGTTAAAAATCAAATTTTGGGTTAAAGATTCATCATTTTAATTTAAAATTCATTTTTATAATAAAAATTGAACCATTTTATTTTTAATAAGTTTTATTTTTGTTTCAGGTTCAAAATTCATTTTTCGGCTAAAAAATGAACTGGTAGAAAGATTGAACTATTATGTTGAAAATTCGTTTTTTTTTTGGTGAAGATTAATCCTTTTCCGATGAAAATTCAACTTTTTGATTGAAAATTTTTGATTATGTTAAAAAATCCTTAATTATGGTAGAAAATTAATTGTTCTGGTAGAGAGGAAATTGTTTTTATTGAAAATTAATATTCATAGTTAAAAATAAACTACTTGGTTAAAATTTTAAATAATTAGTTAAAAATTCTTTTCTTAGATTGAAGAATCATTACTTTAGTTGAAAATTTATCTTTTGGATAAAAATTGAACTAGTTTGTTTGAAATTAATTTATTTAAGTTAAAAATTAATTTTGTTAATTAAAAATTGAACTATTTTATTTTTTGTTGAAAATTCATCCTTTTTATATTGAAAATTGATCTTTTTTGGTTAAATTTTTTTTTCAAATTCTAATATTATTTGTAGGTTGAATTACTGTATCAAAAATAAAACGTTTAAAGATTGATTCACATTGATAAAAATTATATTATATTTTTGAAAATTCGTTAGGCTTGGTTTAAGATTAATATTTTTAGACAATAAATCAAATTTTTTGTGGGAAATTTTTGCATTTTGTTGAAATTTTATCTTTTATTGCAGAAAATTAATGTTTTTGGTGAAAGATAATCTTTTTTAGTTAAAAATTCATCTTTTCGTTGAAAGTTAAACTACTTTGTTAAAAATTGAATTTTTGGTTAAAGGTTCATAATTTTAGTTCAAAATTTATCTTTTTGGTGAAAATTTAACTATTTTATTCAAAATTATTTTTTTTTTTGGTTACAAAATTTTTTTTTTTAGTGCAAAATAAAGTGTTTGGTAGAAAATTGAACTATAATGTTGAAATTTTTTTTTGAAGATTTATCTTTTCCGATGATAATTCAACTTTTTGATTGAAAATTCTTGTATTTTGTTAAAAAATCGTCTTTTATGTCAGAAAAAAAATTCTTTTGAATGAAAATTGATGTTTTTAGTTAAAATTTAATTACCTTGTTGAAATTTCAAATAATTAGTTAACAATGTATTTCATTCGGTAAAGATTCATTTTTTTAGTTGAAAATTCATCTTTGTGATAAGAATTCAACTATTTTGTTCAAAATTTATTTTTTTATTTTTTTCTGGTTGAGAATTATTCTTGGTAATAGAAATTTGAACTATTAAATTTTTTATTAAAAATAAATCTTTTTGGTTGAAAATTCATTTTTTTTTTATTAAAACTAAACACTTTATTTTTAAGAACTTCTTTTTTCGAATAAAATTTTGCTATTACTTGTACGCAGAACTACTTTGTTAAAAATCCATTTTTTGATTAAAAAATAAACCGTTTGTTATCATTTAAACTACTTTGTTAAAAATAGAATGTTTGGTTAAAGTTTCATCATTTTAGTTTAAATTTATGTTTTTGGTAAAAATTTAAATATTTTATTCAACATTAGTTTTATTAAGATATTGAATTTTGGTTACAAAATTCATTTCTCGTAACAAAATAAACTGTTTGGTTAAAAATTGAACTCTAATGTTGAAAATTAGTTTTTTTGACGAGAATTAACCTTTTTTCGGAAATAATTCAACTTGTTGATTGAAAAATTTTGTATTTTGTTAACAATAATCGTTTTTTACGGTAGAAAATTAATTTTCTTGATTGAAAATTAATTTTTTAGTTAAAATTTCAACTACTTAGTTGAAATTTTAAAGAATTAGTTAAAAATTAACTTTTTCAGTTATAAAATCATTACTTTATTTAAAGGTTCATTTTTTTGATGAAAATTTAACTATTTTAATCCAAATCCTATTTTTTTGGGTTAAAACTTCATTTTGTTAACAGGCAATTGAACTATTCCATTTATGATTGAAAATATATCTTTTGTTGTTTAAAAATTCATCTTTTCATTTAGCAATTCAATTTATCTTTCCAAAATTCATAAAATTTAACTTTTTAAAAAAAATTAAACAATTTCAATTTAAATTTAATTAAAAAATTTTCTTGTTTTAAAGAAAATTAAACTATTATTTTTAGTTTAAATATTTTGTAAAAATTTTATTTTTTTGTTAAAAAATAAACCGTTTATCTGAAAACTGAAATATATTTTCAAAACTTTGTTGAAAATCAATCTTTTAAATAGAAAATTGAGTTACTTTACTTTTTGGTTGAAGATTGATCTTTCTTTGATGAAAATTCGTATGAACTTGAACTTAAGTTGAAAATTATTCTCTTTGGTGAAAATTTGACAATTTTGTTTTAAATTCGTTTTTTTGTAGTTGAAAATTAAAAATTTGTTGAAAGTATGATTTGTGAAAAATTAAAATAGTCAATTTTTGATACAGAATTAATCTTTTTTGGTTGAAAATTCGTCTTTTTTAATTGAAAATTCGTATTTTTTGGTCAAAACTGCAACTTTTTTGTTCAAAAATCTTTTTTTTTTGTTTTAAGAAAATTTTGCTATTATTTTTAGTTAAACTACTTTGTAAATTTTGTTAAAAATTCGTTTTTTTTGCTAAATATTAATTTTGTTAATAGAAAAATTAAACTATTTCATTCCTGGTTGAAAATCTATATTTCTGGTTGATAATTGATCTTTTTTGATTAAAAATTCGTATTTTTTCGTTAAAGATTCATCATTTTAGTTCAAAATTTATTTTTTTTGGTGAAAATTTAACTATTTCATTCAAAATTAGTTTGTTTTTTTGGTTTTGCTTTTAGTTTCAAAATTAATTTTTTGTTACAAAATAAACTGTTTAGTTGAAAATTAAACTATAATGTTGAAATTTCGTTTTTTTTTTACCTGAAGATTAATCTTTTTTTGATAATTCACCTTTTTGATTAAAAAATTCTTGTGTCTTGTTGAAAAATCGTCTTTTATAAAAAAAATTAATTTTCCTGATGAAAAATCATTTTCTTGATCAATAATTAATCTTCCTAGTTGAAAATACGACTGCTAGATTAAAATTTTAAATTATTAGTTAAAAATTCATTTTTCGATTGAAGAATCATTACTTCGGTTGAAGATGCATCTTTTGGATAAAAATTCAACTATTTGGTTCAAAATTCGTTTTTTTTCCTAAAAATTTATTTTCTTAAAAATTAGTCATGTCAATAGAAAAATAAACTATTCCATTGTTGGTTGGAAATGGATCTTTTTTTGATTAAAAATTAATCTTTTTAGTAAAAAATTTAATTTTTTGTTCAAAAATCTTATTCTTCAAGAACAATTTTAGTATTAATTGCAGGTTGAATTAATTTTTAAAATTCATTTTTTGTTTAAAAACCAAACCGTTTGTCTGGAAATTAAACTACATTAATGAAAATTAAGATACATTTAGAAATACGTTAGGGTGAAGATTCATCATTTTTGTTTAAAGTTTATCTTTTTATGTAAATTTAACTATTTTATTCAAAATTAGTTGTTTTTCTTTTGGTTCAGGTTTTGGCTTAAAAATTCATTTTTGGTTACAAAATTAACTGTTTGCTTAAAGATTGAACTATTTGTCAAAAAATGATTGTATTTAATGAAAAAAAATAGTCTTTTAAAAAAAACAGTGTTTCAAGGTAGAAAATTAATTTTCTTGATTGAAAATTAATCTTTTTAGTTAAAAATTCCACAAATTAGTTGAAATTTAAACTTATTGGCTTAAAATTCATAGTTTTGCTTGAAGAATCATTACTTTATTTAAAAATCTATCTTTTGAGATGAAAGTTTAATAATTTGGTTCAAAATTCTTCTTTTTCTGAAAATTAATTTTGTTTATAAAAAATTTAAGTCTTCCGTTTTCATCAAAAATTTATCTTTTCTGGTCTTTTTTGGTTGGAAATTCGTAATTTTTGGTGGAAAGTTAAACTTTTTTGTTAAAAATGTACGTTTTTTATTAAAAATTTTATTATTGGTTGAAAATTGATCTACTTTGATAAGAATTAATTTTTTTTTTATTAAAAGTCATCTGGTTGCTTACAATTTAAATGATATTGAGAATCAATTTTACTAATTAAAAAATTTATCTTTTTCTTTTTTGTTGCAAATTAACCTTTTCTAGTTAAAAATTCAACTATTTGGTTGAAATTTAATACATAATTTTTTTTAAATTCACGTATTTTGTTAAAAAATAAAAAATGTCTTTATTCGTAAAATATTATTCTTAATAGTCTTGACTGTTAATTAAATTAAATTAATTTTTGACATTTGTTAGTATTTTTAATTACTGTCCACTTTAAGTTGCATTATCTACTCTAGCCAGGTCTCCCCTGTGCAAGGTCTCGTGACCACTTTTTATGAAAAGGCTATTCGAACCCTTTTTTCTTTTTATTTTTTTTTATTTTTAAAATTATGTAGAAACTGGATCTTCAATGCGGATGCAGGAGTCTTTAAATTTTGAAAGCAGGAAGTGTGTCCCGAGAGTTATAATTTATGTTAGTGTTTTCTAACCACTCTCTGCTTCCGTATGTCACGTGGTTTGCCGGCATGTCGCACAGGTGGTTGCTTGAGGATAC
>JAUELO010464845.1:0-12229 GCA_032357855.1 Amphibolips quercusostensackenii
TATATAAACTGAATCGCATGAAATATACTTTTCGAGGATCAATTAATTCTTTTATCTAAAGAAAATGGTACACTTGTGTTTTGTTGTGGGTTGTTCACAGAAGAAGGGAAAGGCCCGTAAAATATAATTTTATAAAATTCCGGCTATTATAACAGAAGCAAACAAAAAGTATGCAAGGCTGGGTGGAGCGTACACTTTTCAGAAAAAATAGAGTTGTCAAAAAAAAGAAAAAAAAGAGAAAAATGGATAAGTGCGATTAAAAGTGGTCCTCTGAGTGAGTTGCAGATAAGAAATGCAACTATTTGCTCAAAACATTTTATGTCAGGTATGATAAAATACATACGCTTTACACATGGCTGTAGGAATCAAGCTCTAACCACCAAATTCAGTTGCCTCATTTTACTCAATGAATATTAGTATTAAATATTTTTTTAAATTGTTAGCAGTACTCGGGTCTTGAATGAAAGTGCGACTACAGAGGAAAAAATCTAATTATTTTCTTTGCCTGATGAGCATTACATAAGAGAGGAGGGAAATGGCATTCATACAGAATAAAAATTTTTAATATCTTTCAATGCAAGCCTTCTTACTAAGGAGCAGTACTCGTTTCTAAAATCAAAGTACGTATGTACCAGGAAAAACTGTTGAATTTTATAATTTTTGCGAAAAATGAAATTCTCAAATAGTACCTTCAGCTAACCTAAACATTCGAAACTTTTATGTTACGAAAAAATGATCAAAGTTAACATTTTTTCTCTCTGCATTCACACATTTATTTAAATCCCAAGTACTGATAAGTATACAAAAAATATTTAATGCTAGTATTCATTGAGTAAAATAAGGCAACTAAGTTTGGAGGTTGGAGCTTGATTCCTACAGTCTTGTGTTAAATGTATCTAAATTATCTTACCTGATATAAGATGACTTGAGCAGATTGTTGCGTTTCTTAGCTGCGACTCACTTAAAGTACCACGTTTAATCGCACTTATCCATTTTTCTGGTCTTTTTTTTTGAAAACTGTATTTCCTCCTGAAAAGTATACGTTCCACCTGGTCTTGCATACTTTTTGTTTGCTTCTGTTATAATAGCTGGTATTTTATAAAATTATATTCCAGGGTCCTTTTCTTTCTTCTTCGTGCAACCACAACAAAACATGAGTATACAATTTTCTTTAAATAAAATAATTAATTCATCTTGAAAACAACATTTCATGCGATTTAATCTATATAACACGAGTGTAAGCCCGAGGTATCCAACCATTTTGAATTTTTATGACCTAATTAAAAAGCTCTATTGGATTTCGATCAAACGCTTATTTAAAGTTATTAAGTATGCAAATAAATTTTTCACGATATATAAATATCATAATATTAAAGGACAACGGAAATTATAAATTATTTGAAATTTACTTTTATAAAAAAGGTATTTTTTTCTTTAAATTTAAAAGCAATCAATTATTTATAAAAAGTGGATTTATAGACAGACTTATTGATAGATTTATAGACTGCTACGTAGCTGACAGCAGTGCAAAGAACACGAAAGATTGAATAAAATCGGTCTGAAAATCAGGACACTAGATTTTTTCAAACATTAAACTTATTATGTTTTAATTTTTTTAAAAATTGCACTATCGCGGACGAATGAAAACATGTTTTTTTGTGACTGAGGATAAAGCAATTGACACTAGTCGAAAAGTCGCGATATTCACTATAATCCAGTGCTCCCAGCACCGGCCCTCTGTTCTACTGCGCATGCATCGCGTAAGGCGCTTAATTTACTGACGTTCCCGCGCTTATTTGATATGTTTAAAAACACATTTTACTTATTTATAATTAATAATTAAAAATAAGTACATTTTGACATGTTCAAGTTGTACGTTGATGGCTTCTAATACATTCTGAGCATTAATTTGAAAAATTAAATGAGTATTCAGTAAATAAAAAATATGTTATTCAATGTAATCTTTTTTTTATTATTGTTATAAATTTAGGCATTTAAAATTTGACATATCAATAAAAATGCATAAACGAATTTTATTGCAGGTACAATTTGAAATATTTTACATTCATTTATCGACAAATTGTGATTAAAATTTTAGGAAGGTTTAATATCAAATAGAAACTAATAATAAATAGAGATAATGAATTGTAATATAAAAAATAGAAATATATATTTTTTATTACCAGTATAGACGTTACATTTATTTTTTATAATAAGGCATCGACGCGTTCCGATCTGGTTTTCAATTCTTTTTCAAGATGCAAAATGTACAAACATTTTTTAAGATTGTAAGGGACGACTGAAAAATCCAGAAAAATAAAACTCCTGACACTATGAAATTTCTGCATAGAAAAATTCCCCGATAATAAAATGCCTTAAATTATCATATCGACGAAATTTTACAATACCGAATTAGGGAATTCCCGAGTATTAAAATTCTCGTCAGAAAATTGTCGAATTATAGAATATGAGAACTAAAAAATTCCTCAATTAAAACAATTATAAAAATATTTTCAGAATAGATATAATTTATTTATTTATTGAAAATACAATAATCAAATATTTTTTCAAAGACAATTTTTTAAATGTTATTAGTTTTTGAACATTATTGTTTGAATAAAAATAACTATAAATATATAACAATTGTATAAAAAAATCAATTTCAACAAACTTGCGAACAAACTTTGCAGAATTCAACTTAGATCTGATTTATCTCTAAGTTTATCTTTATTTTTTTTAAATTGAAAATTTGATTTTTGAGAACGTTTTTCGTAATCATTCTATGCACATTTCCAAACAAAACTATTTTTCCAAAAATACATTTTTTAAATTATTGTTATTTCAAATTAAAACTATAATTTTAAAAAACTTTAAGCATTAAAAAACTGTTCTACTTCGATAAAATATTTGATTCTCACTTTTTTAATGAATAAATAATGTTTATTGAACAAGAAATTTTTTTAATTGTTTAAGTTCGGGAACTTTACAATTCGTCAATTTCATAGTTTGGATATTTTATAATTTGTCAATTTTCTGTCGGGAATTTTAACATTCGGTAATTTCCCAATTCAGAATTTTTTAATTTCCACAATTTTATTATTTAGTGAATTTCATTATCCGGAAATTTTCCAATTTGGAAATTTTACAGTGCCCAAAATTTTATTTTTCTAGATTTTTCAGCCATCACTTACAATCTTAAAAAATTGTTGTACTTTTCGCATTTTGAAAAAGAACTAAAAACCAGTTCGAAACGCATCAATGCTTTATTATGGAAAATAAATTTAACATCTATGCTAGTGAATAAAAAATATATATTTCTGTTTTTTATATTTTCATTTCTTATCTCTAATATCAGGAGCTAATGAAGCGCCTAATGCAACGCATGAGCAGTAAAGCAGAGGGCCTGTGTTGGGAGCACTGAACACAGATACTATATTTTAGTAGAAGTTCTTGTAGGGCTCCCAATTTAGGTTCCAAATCCCACTGCGCTTGCGTCGCCTCGAATTTCTGATTGGCTACGTGCACGCGCATATTTAAAATGTCTAAAATACACAAATTAATTGCTTAAAATTTGCAATTAATAAATGAAGATTCACATTAAATTTTAACACACAAAAATATGATACTAATTTTTTGTGACAAATAATTTATCTTGCTTTGAAGCCCGAAGAACATATTTTTTTTAACAGCGAAATTAAATTATTATTGTATTTCCGACTGCAAAAGTTTATTTTGCGATTAAAAAAGTTTGTTTTTTAGTATTTTATAGTAATTATTTATTTAAAACAATCAATTTGCATATTATAGACATTTCAAATAAGCGCGCGCAATGTAGCTGATTAGGTATTTCACATTGTGACGTCACTGAGATTAAATCCAAGATGTCGGCACGTCGTGGGCCAAACAAACCGTCTATCCCATTACCGAAGTACATATAATTGCACAATTTATTTATTTTAATTTATTTTTAGTGTATAAAATATGGTCGCATTTTGCTTTATTGTCGAGTGTGAATTGCGAGCTGATATAGGGATTGATGGAAACAGTTCTTTTTACGAAATTACGGTTAAAGTTGGTATAAATAACTGAAAATACCGAAAGCTTAACCGCACTCAGCCATATCGGCAACCCAATTTTGTGGACAAAAGTGCACATCAATTAATAGAGCAGTCAAAAGAACTTCAAAAGTTGTGGGAAAGTGCCATTAGAAGAGAAAAATTAACGAGTTCGCAGTTGAGCTATTTTAGAATATGCTTAAACCATTTAATTTCAGGTATTTTTTTTAAGGTTATGTTTTAATCAGCAAAATATATAAACTCATATGCATTTTTAACTTTATTGTGATTAGGAAAACAACAGCATTATAAAATATATAAATTTATTATAGATATTGCTGTTTGTATGTAAAATAAACAGTAAAGTGTAAGTTATCGAAGTGTGTTTATAGGGTGTCCAGCGGAACTCGGATTGGGTTCCTTGTCAAAATTTTGAGTAGCAAGTCGGAGTTACTCTTAAAAAAGAATCTGATTTTGATAGGAATAGCAGAAGCATAGAAAGTACAAGGATGTTTTTCCTTCACTTATTAATGAACTAATAGTTTATGTATACTAGAACATTGAGCGCGCTTAGCCTGCACTAATTACAAGGAACCCAATCCAGGGTCGTTGTGTCAATGCCGTTGAACGGCCTATAAACACACTTTGATCAACTTACACTTTACTATTGATTCTACATACAAACAGCAATATCCATTTAAACTTTATATATTTTATTATGCTGTGGTTTTTTTTAGTAGGAATAAAGTAAAAAATTCATAGAAGTTCATATATTTTGCTGATAAAAACATAACCTTAAAAAACTTACCTGATATGAAGTGGCTTGCGCATATTCTAAATCAGTTCAACTTCAAATTCGTCAATTTTCATCTTCTTATGGCACACCGTACAGTACAGCAAAATGTGACCATATTTTGTACACTAAAAATAAATTAAAATAAATAGCGTAAACGTCTGTACTTCGGCAATGGGATAGCCGGTTTGTTTAGCCCACGGCGTGCCGAAATCTCGAATTTCCCCCACCCAACGTAAAATACCTAATCAGGAATTCGGCGCGATGCATGCGCAGTATGGTTGGGGACACAAATTAGGAGACCTGAGTTCATGCACGTTTAACGTTCACATGTGCTATACGTTACGTCATTAAAATTTGATTCTCACTTCGGTCCTTTTGTGATCCCAAAAAGTCGAACTTCAATTTTATTTAGTAGCATCTAAATAGAGTAGCATTAGAATAAAGCCACGCGAGACTATATTTTTGGAGGACAGTTTCAGTACCGAAAACAAGCCTTGAAATGATAATTTTTTACAGTGAAGTATATGGGGCAAAACTATAACACTATGGAATTTAATAACAAATTAAATCGCATCATATTATATGATCCCTAAAAGTGTATCCTAGTAAGTGCCATTCGACGTAAATGCTATTTTCTAGCACCTATGCACGAGAAAGTGACTTCTATCGAAAATGGTACTTGCGAGGGAAAATTTTGAACAGAACCCTACCAACGCGTCGTCGTCTAATCCACAGATTTTAAAACTCAGAAAATAAGCTAAGGATAGGAAAGTTTAATAGTTTATGTTAGACCTATCCTAAACAGACTACTTATTGAAATATATTTACCCCCATTTCCCTAAATCTTGACCCTATAAAATAATAAACAGATTTGAAAAAATTAATTTTTCGAATTTGCTAAATTTTTTTCAGATACTATTTTACTTTGTAAATTACCTGGTGGTGAACTGGGAGTTATATATCTAAAATCAAGAAAAACGAAATGATCAAGATCGTATACTGCAATAGCATGCTCATTTTTATAGTAAAGTATATCACCATGCTGAGGTTCCTCTACTAAAATCATTCTACTATCTTCATCTGCAAAAAAATATAGTTATAAATTATTTTAAAAATTTCAAAAACCATTACGTTAGAAATAATAAATTGTATTTAATTTTAAGTTTCCTAATTGTATTAGAATTGTATGATTTTGGATTAGATTGTATATCAAATTCCTATTTACCTTCATGTAAAATTGGATATAGTCGATAAAATTGTCCATTTCGGTAGACTAAATAGGGCTTATGACGACGATACAGATAATCACCATCTTCAATTACTACTTTTTCAGGATGTTGCACGTCTTCATATTCTCGAATTGTTTCTATATGGAAAAAAAGGATTTCTATATCCAAAAAATAGACCTAATGTTAACGCTGCAAATTCCGAAGGAGAAATATTAGCTTGTTAAAAAAAATTGTTTCGGTTGAAGTTGTTTATTTAAAAAAAGTTGTATGAATTTTTGTGTTTCAGCTTTAATTTTGGGTGAAAGCTAAAATTACGATCTAATCCTCATGAGCAAGGCCTGATTTTATTCATTTAAAGATTCTTTTGAATTTTGTTCGGTTTTGTGTTATTAAAATTTAAATTATTTAGAAGCAATATGCTTAGAAAAGATTTTACTGTATTATTTTTTTTTTTTAATTGCAGCTTTTATTTAAAATTAAAACTAAAACACAAGAATCCATGTAACGTTTGTTAAATAAAGAATTTTAAATAACACAATTTTTCATGTATTTATATTTATTTTTTTTCAATGTCTCCAAATGAGAAACTGATAGTCATTATTGGAATCTGCACCTGGGGTCATTTCGGCAAGATTATGTGGATAGTTGGGCAGATAACGACGATTGTTCGAACGAGATACCTGATTAGAAGGACCTGGCCGATTGCGCCGAGGTGGCGGATCCATTGATTCTGTAAAAAAAAAACGTAAGGATTTTTATAGACAATTTCTTTAACAGACCCAGAAAATTTTGTACTGATCCAAAATAAAGGTATATACTAAATGTGATTTTAAAGTTAGTTAATATGAAAACGTGACTCTAAGCACGTGAAAATATTGTCTGGGTGCTAGAAGGGCACCTTTAAGAAGATTTGAACGAATGTCTTGTCATTTTTACTTTTGAATGATACACTAAAGTAACATGTGGATCAAGTTATCCAAGGCTTAAGGTATAAAGTAAAAACCTCTTTTTCGGGTTCAGGGGGTCTCAAAACGTGGACATTTGCTAAAAATGGGGGGGGGGGCAAAATTTACACAATTCTAATACCTTTTCTGTTGATAGTGTAAAAAACGCATCCTAATGTAAAGTGGTTGTGAAAAAATTTGTACATATAATTTAGGCAAGACATTTTATTAGTTAAAATGCTATTTTAGCTTGTCTCGTTTCCAAAAATTTAATTTTTCTCATTTTTAATGTATTTTTCTGCCAAAAATTTATTGCAAAGTTTTGAATCTTTTTTGAATGCACAATTTTTGTTCATTCATCCATTCATCTGTTTTAGTACCTTGCATAATTTTCCCAATAATTAAATTTTTTTTATTGTCAATGTTATTTTCAGGAATAAAACAAAAACTACACATCCTATCAAAACATGATACTAAACAAATTTCTAGCTTTTTTAGGCAAGAGAATTTTGTCTATCGATTTTTCTTGCAGCTTGTGTTGTTTGTCTAAAAATTTAATTTTTCTCTTTTTAATGATATTTTTTACAAATAAAAAAAATTACGCGTCGCATCAAAATGTAAATAATAACAAATTTGTGGAGCTTTTTCAGGTGCACAATTTTGGTTTTATCATCTTTTGTCGTATCTTGCATAGCTTGACTGCAAAATGGAAAGTGGTCTCAAAAATTTTGAAAATGTGCTCACTTTTTGAATTTTTATCCAACATGTCTGGCTAACAAACTTGACCTTTAGCTTTTGACACTGAAGGCGTATACCAAAGGCCAATATAATAGATGAATTTTTTCAAAGTTATTGTGCTCACAGACAGACATACAAACAGACAGATATACATACATACAGACAGAAACATTCGTAAAAACCTGTTTTCCGGGTTCAGGGGGTCTCAAAAGGAGGACATTTGACAAAAACCGGAAGGGTCAAATTTTACACAAATCTAATACCTTTTTATTATAAGATGAGAATGTAAGAAAACTCCACAAAATTGTTGGACAATCGTCCAAGTGTTAACGAAATTTTAATTACGCATACACTTTTTAAATTAAAAACATCTATTAAGAGATTATAGTTTTTGGGATTAGCTTCTGAAAAGGTATTGAAAAAGATATTCATTAAATTCATCTTATTTTAGATAAACTTTCCTTATATTGGTCACTTGTATGTGGGAACAGACAAACGTGTATTTTTTGGGTATAAACATTTAATATTTGTACAGTACAACTTATTATATTTCGCTCGTGATACTAGCAAATGTGGTCAAGGAGAGAAAATCAAGCAAATTTTGTAATAATTAAAAATATTTCTTTCATTATGATTACTTAGCGAATGTATTTGCTTTCTCATAGATAACTATACCAATATAAAAATAAATAGAGGTTAGTCAGTCAAGCCCTCCAAATTTTATCAGTTTATCTGCAACCGTCTTCAAGATATCAAGTTCAAAAAATAAAATGTGAATTGCAATGAAAATTATTTTTATTCAAATTTCAAAGTCACAGTTTGACATTTCTTATTTATAAAAATATAAGAGTGTCAGGAAAGTGGTTAAAAATAAAATAGCTACAATTGTGTGCCAGTTGACACACTTTGTGCAGTTCTGATTTTAAAGTGTGTAGTTCTTTGTTGAGAAGTGTGTTGTATGAAATTTTTTATTTTTAAAACTATTCGCTTAAGAAATTACAAAAAATAAGTTTTTTTCAATATCTAGAGATCTAATTAAAACATTTCCAAAAGTTATGAGTATGTGATATGTCTTTTATCTGGTTTAGCATTTGTGTTAAGGCGATAATGCAACATCCAATGGAAAGACTGGCTTTCGTTCGTTAGAAGTAAGAATCAGAAAACTTTGAAATTTTGTATCATCTTTGCATAAAATTTCATTGACGCGTGATAATGTGATAGTTTACCGTTCACTAGGAGGCACTAGCGAACTTTCATAAGTGCCCGTGAAATTTAAACTGAAATCAAGCAAAGTATAGTTTAAAAAAAAATCATAAAAAATGAGCAAAACAAAATATGAAACGTGGACTGTGACTCAATAAAAAGATGAACTGCAAAGCTGGAAGGCATTATTAAGGGGGAGGGGTATGATCCGGAGGGTAAAAAAAATGTTTTTTTGTAATTTTCTTGTGGTATAATATCTCAAAAATATTCCCTTAAAATTTCAAGTCGATCGAAGCAAAACTTGCCAAATTACAGAGCTGTAAGTCTCCGCTTGTCGAGCGGAACACATGAGATGCAGGTAGTGACTAAAAATTTGAAGGTGTTTTTCACAAAACTGCAATTTTGAAGTCGGTGAACAGTCTCTTTAAAAAACTATTGCACCGATCTAAACCGATCTTAACTTTTAAAAGATATATCGCAAGAACACAACGATCTTGTCTATCGATTTTGTTGTTGTTGTTATTTTACAGATACAAAATGGCGGATTTCTTAGGCGAAAAGTAGACTTTCAATTTTTTGACCACTGAAACCGAGTAAAAAAATAATAAAAATGTAAACGGATCTTTATGTCCTAGGCATTTATTTAATTTATCGAAATCTTTTTGTTTTTGATTTCCGATAATCTGTTGAAGAATTATCCTGTTTACCGCAAAGCATCTTTTTTCGAAGGCGTCTCCGAAAATCTTTTGTCAATAGCTCAATTTTTTATATTTTTAGACAAAAATTTCACAGGATATTCTTGAAATGTTGCTTAAAGATTAACAAAAGTGCTTAAATGAATAACATTCACGGTTGCTTCAGGAAAAATCGCTAAAAAACGCTTTTTTACTTTATGGACCCCCCCCCCCTCCCTTAAAGAGGAAATTAAGGATTGTGTAAGAAGGTAAGTTTTGACCAACAAAAGGTAAGGTGGATTTCTTTACTGTTGTTTAAACCGTACCTCTTTAACAAATCTTTCTTTTACCTTTTGAATAATACGAAGTATGCTGAACTTATGTTTTTTTAAATTGATAGATATATAACTGTTAAAATCAAAAATTATTATTAATTTCTTATTAACTCTAGAAATTATTATAGTAATTATTTAGTTAATGTTTCGGGGGGGGGGAAGGGGGGTTCTGATAAAGTGTGCAGTTCTGAATTTTTTATATTTTAGGCTCTGGGTTCGAATGAAAAGGAATTAAAAAATATCGAGAAAGCATAACATTGAAAGGAGGAGGGATGAACATGGGAAAGAATGTTTCCAGACATCAGATATTGTTGACATTAGAAAGTTGTTTTTCAAACTTCTGACCTATGGAGGAAAACCAAAACAAAAAGTTTGCCAAAATACATTTGCATCAAAAAATACTTTCTGGGCATTTTGCCTAAGTAAATTTAAAGGCTACTCAAAATAAGGACCATTTTTCGGTAAATACATTATAATTAGGCAGAAAGTTTGAAATTCACAATGATAATGACATGTTTTAGCTGTTCTAAAATAAACTGTGAATTTGAATTGCATATATACGTAATATTTGTTGAAAAAAAAACCATTTTCATATTACATGCATGGATATCTGTCGCTTTTTTCGCAATTTTTAATCAAGATTTCTTCACCGGAAGAAAAGGAAGATCCGTTCATATAACAATAAAACTCTTATTTCATCTATCACTATAAATCACGTGCTACGCGCGATTATAGTTTTTCGATTTTAGAAGAAAAATGATTTTTACTTATTTTTAAATTTTTTAATTTATTATTATTTCTATTTAGTTTATTTGTTTTCGAGTTACTTAGATTCTTGAACAATTCAAAAATATTTTTTAAGATTACAGATATTTCAAGTAAAGTTTCAACCAAATTGTTAATTTTGAACCAAATAATTGAATTTTCAACCAAAGAACATGAATTTTCAAAGAAAAATGTAATATTCAATTGATATTCCAACTGAAAAATATTTTCCTTTTAAATAAAAAACAGGTAAATTCTTGAAAAAGACAAATTTTCAACCAATTAGTTGAATCCTCAACCAAAAAAGATTAATTTTTACCAGTTGCCTACCTAAGACTCTTAAAACAAATTAAAAAGGTTTTGGAAAATTTAAGATTTGTCAAAAAGATATAAGGAACTGTCACAAGTTTGAAAGACATTTAAAAATATTTAATAGGATTAGTAAATATTTTAAAGTTTTAAAATATTTTTGATTTCTTAAAAACCCCTTAAATTTCGCAATACCATTCATACTGATTCAAATTATTACTAAACTTTTAAAACATCTTTTACAATGAAAAAATTGCCCTTATATTTTTTAGAGTTTTTTTTTACATTTCTATCAATTTTTGACATAATTTTTGATTTTATTTTAAAATTCCGTTTTTAAAATAAAAACTCATCAAAAAGTTTCCCCTGAATCTTCAGAAAACTTTTTAATTCTTTTAAAAGCTTTTAAAATGTTTAAAACGCTTCTGAATGTTGTTTCAAAATTCTCAAAAATCAACATTATATTGAATTTTTTTTGAAATATTTTCAAATTTAAATTATTTCTCAATCTTTTTAAGACTTTTAGAACTTTTAAATATCTCAAAATGACCTTAATTTTTCAAAAAGAAAATTTGTTAAATTCTGCAAAATTAAGAAATTCACTTTTAATTTTTTTTTGAATTGTAAGAAAATCTCTGTATCATTATGAAACTTTTCAAAATCCTTATAAAGTTCCAAAATTTTATTTCAAAATCATAAAAAATCTACATAATTGTTTTACTTTTTGTAAAAATCTTTTTAGGTTTTTAAATAATCTTAAATTTTCTCAAAACTTCTAAATATCGTATAAACTTTCTCGAATTAAAAAAATCTTATAATCTTTCAGTATTGAAAAATTTTTCTTCAAAATATGTAGACTGCAAAACTTGCAAATAATGCAAAGTCCCGGGCTCCCCAATATCATCACATTATACTCTTTAGAATATGTACACTTAACCGGTTAGCGTATGGAAAGTTCCGTAAAACTTAAAAGTGCTTTTTGAATATAGTTGGTTTTCTGAACGTAAGATGTGTTTAAGTGCATAATTAATAAGGTATTATGTTCTACTTACGGATACATTCAAGAAATATCATAAACGTGAAAGACAAAGTATAAATACAAATCTTCATTTTTCTAGAGAAATATAACTAATTTTTTAAGAATTTTTAGGCTGTAGCTGATGAGATATTGAATAGGGTAT
>JAUELO010464861.1:0-12229 GCA_032357855.1 Amphibolips quercusostensackenii
CTACATACCTCCTCCTACAGAAGAATTACACAAACAAACAAATTGATAAAGCAATAAAAAAATACACTCAAAATAACGAATCAACACAATCTACTGCAAAAAAAGAGAGCAAAACGACCACCACTCTATCCTACATCTAAGGCATCACAGAACAAATAGGAAGAATTCTCAACAAACACAATATCTAAACCATATTTAAACCACCTGGAAAAATAGGACAAATTTTAAAGAACCCTAAAGATAAAAAGACACCTCTCAGTGATCCTGGAGTATATAAAATCCCTTTCTCTTGTGGCAAAGTGTACATTAGAGAACCTAAGAGAGCGGTGAACCAGCTTGTAAAGGAACATGAGATAAAGTCAGGCTAAAATATTTTATACAGTTAGCACTAGCTGAGCATCATATCGAAACAGGACATAGCATTTTATTTGACAAAATAACCATCATCGCAAGAACATACAATATTTTTGCAACAAAAGGTAGAAAAGCAATTGAAATCTTAAAAACACACTGATAGCATCAATAGGGACAATAGTAGATATAATATCAATCCGATTTGGCTTCTTGTTCTCTGGGGTTTTTCGAAAAAGACTTAATTGGATAATCAGGTTCAACCATCCTTTATATTGGAGCGTTCTGGCCCAAGACAGGCATCGTAGAGAGTATATATAAGAACAACATAACCTGAAACTTCAGTTTCAGGTTAGCCCTAAAGATGTGCATTGCAATTTTCACAAAACGTCGGCAAGATTCGTTGTCTTGCACACGATTGAAACCCGAAAAAAATTCCTTTATTTTATTAAAATAATAAAAGTCCAAGTAAAATTATGTTATATCAGTAGCAAAACTTATAATTGCTTTATCTTTTACAATCAAAATACCATTAGACACCAAGGTATATTTCGTTATTGTTGCGACAGTCCGAACGGCAGACATATTCTTGGATGCTGTTCGCATGTTGCTGCGGTCGTTTACTATTTGTCTCACGCAAAGTACCTTGCTAAAATTGCAAGACCAGCAGAAAAGTTATTTAAAATTTTTGAAACCGAAAGAGCAAGTCCTGTAATAAGCAAAGACAGTGATGGAGATTGAACAATGATGCATAAATTCAAACTTACATATAATACAAACGTTTTAGAGTAAAAACGCGTACAGTATTCTTGTTTACAATTGTAACCTGTGTTTTCTTATAAATAAAAATATACATAAGCACAAAAATATAAAAACAATTTTAATTTCTTTACATACCTAACTATTTACATTATTATCAAAAAAGGTATTAGAAATTTTTTCTATATCGTATACCCAGATTATGAAATATATAACTGAAGAAATTGGTGATTTCCATCGGCCTTATATCCTGCAATAGATACGGTAATTAAAAGAATTTCGATTAGCAAAATATTTTGTCAGTTTTTGAAATTTCGGGAAGTTTCTAGACGACTATTTGTGTTACAAAGAGTGAAAAAGTCACTTGTATATATTTTTAATATTCGTGTAAGGTTTTTAAAGTCCGATATTCGTATAAAAGTACGTTTTTAAATGTTTTCCATCATGATAAATACTTTATATGCAGGCAGACTGTTTGCATTTATTCGTTAATGCCTTTCCTTTTGTTTTCGAGAAATTGGACGTAAAATATTTAAATGTCTGTCAAAATTTAAACTTTGTGCCAAAAATTGTTGGAAAAATGTATGTAATGTATTTTCAAGAGATCTTCAATTTAACCCTAGGTTAATTGAAATCTATCAAGAAGAATCCAAGATATACGCAAAAAACTGGAAAATGAAAAGCGTGACCTTAAAAAGTCATCTTCAAGGTTAAAAAGCTGAACCTTTTAGAAAAGAGTTTTCTTTTCGTCACGTACACATACGAACGAATCCGGTTAGATAAGGCCAAGAGTTACAATACATCAAAATAAAGGCACCAAATTATTTTGTAGACCAATACCAGTTCAAATAGTCAAAATATTGATTATCCAGTAGTGAAGAACTACTAATTCCTTAGTGACTGTTAGCAACTGGGACGGTTCTACTGCCAAAAACTCAACGAGAAGCGGGGTGGATACATTACAGGATCACTTTAAATTTGCAAATACTATATTGTCCTTTATTCACTAAGTTTCTATACGTCCTCTTGTCGCTTTCCTAGGATTACTTTATCTTCGTGGATCCCGACCTCTTCACTCCTTCTTCCGTCATATAGGTACACCTCGGGAACTCCGGTCTCGTCACACCTGTACAGGCGAACTTCGAGCCCTTTGGTTCCATCCCACCTTCAAAAGCGCACTTTAATACTTCGGTTCTATTCTACCTCTAGAGGAACACTCTGAGATCTTCGGACCCGCCTCACCTCCAGAGGCACACTTCGAGACCTTTGGGATAATGAGATATTCAAGAAACAGAACTATCCAAGCCGACCAAGATGTATTTTTTTTAATAAGTCTATGCCTAGAGCATATAGAAAGATAAAACTAAGAAATCAAGGAATGCATTTGTGATCAGTATGCATTCCCAACTTCAATTTCTTCTGCATGAAGTAAATTATGCAAGAGTTGCTTATGATGAAAAAAAATTTTCAAACATCTTATAAAAATGTATGCAGAATAGGTTAAAAATCTGTAAAAAATTACAAATATTTTATTATTATATTACTTTTATCATGACTCATTTAATTTTGGCTTTATCATTTTTAACTCACTGAGTGATATCTTTGAAAATGAAAAAAGTAATTAAAAAAAATTTGGTAAATATTAATCAGCAATTTTTCATCTGAAGTTCAGTATTTTGCGACAGTTGCGTTCCCAGACAAAGTTGGTCCTACTTTTTTTATCTGTAATTTATTATTGAAGACGCCTAAGACCTTGCAGTTACACTAGTAATTGTTCTTTGATATAAGCATACTTTATTCAGGTATTTTTAGAAAAACTTTTGTAATCAAAGAAAATGAGGGAACAAATGGGATTTGAAATTGTCAATTTCTAAGCAGATTAAGAAGATATGGGAAATCGATTCTCTGCACGCAACTGTTTAAAAAAAAACTATTGCATTGAGAGTCTTTTATTGTTGCAAAAGAGTTATAATTTTATAATATAAAAAAAAATAAAACGTGAAATTGCGCTACAAAAGTGCATAAGGAGCACTTTGCCATAAGGGTCATCTAATATGTGATTATAGATACAAAATTATCCGTATGGCAAGTGGCGTATAAATGCACTTTCGTATAGCACATTTCTATTATTACTTGAAAATTTCGATGTAAGTTCAGCTTCAACATTATATTGTGCCATGTCCATAAAACGAATACATAAACTAGAAAAAGACGGAAAAAAGAATACAAAAATTAAAAATCATATTCAAATATTATATTCTGGAGGCAAAGTAAGGCAGACGAAATCTGTCAAAGATGACACTTGCAACGGACAGCATCCTTTGTAGATGATTGTGAATGTGGCTGTTAGGCGCACGCCTCCGCCGATGAGTTCAGGGTCCTCGGAAATGTCAGCAAATCTTCCTCGCTTTAAATAAACTTCAACGCATTTTTCTAACACAAACTTTATTTCAATCTCCGAAGAGTACTCCTGGACAATCTATAGAGCCATTTTCAGTTTCTTTGCATATTTAGCATAGGTCTTTAGTTCATCAATGTAAAATATATAAGTGACCTTCAAGCTTTATGACAGACACATAATAAGTCAACAGAAGAATGAATCGAAAGCTTTGAGGTATTAAATCAAGACCATCGAAAGGTGACACTGAAAGAATGCTGCGTCTTTGCAGGCGCACCTGTCGATTATCAGGTCCTCCCGAAATCTTGTTACGCCCTAGTTTAAGCCGTGCTCTTCATACATCTCTCGCCACGCAGATCTGATTACCCGAATAATTTTATCATTTACGATACCAGTGAAGATCTTATACATCATTTTCGGACAAGTTATTAGCCTGTAATTCTTAGTGTCAGACAAGTTGCCCTTCTACGGTAGAAGTACTGTGATCCTTCCACCAAACACTCCGGAATGGTATGTTTCAACTTTCGATATGAGGTGAAAATGAGGGCCAGATACTGGTGGGTTGAAGAAAACTTCTTCCATCAGAGACTCTTGATATTATCTGGCCCCGCAGCGGAATAGTTCTTCATGACCCTTAATACTTTTTTCACTTCTTCGTTAGTAATAGATGATCACTCTTCCTATAGTGTTATGAGTTCACTTTACATCTGACTCTCCCTACGCTTAACATTTTTCAAGCGTAATTTTAAGAAAAGAAACGTCCTTGTAAAAGGCGAGTCAAAATGGACTTAATCTAGAATTAGCTGTATATAAAATCGGCTTCTGGTTGTATTTTTAAACCGATTTTGACGTTTTTTTCAATTCTCAGCACTATATTTTTCAGATAACTTTCTATCAAGAATTTTCGTTTTTTCTTTCAGTTTAGCAATATATAAACAAATATTGTAGCAAAATTAAACAGATCAGTTTTATAAATTAGGATTAGAATTCAAAAGGTGATCTCTGTAAGTTTAGAGTATAAGAACCTCGTTTATTTTTAGAAAATTGGAGTCCAATGAAGACCACAAATTCCTTAATCTGCACTAGTTTAGAAAACTTTTTCATTTGCAGAAAACAATTTTATTTGGGCTTCGCATCTTTCACGATAGATAAATCGATCAGTCTTTCAAGACAAATTTCAGGCAATTTCCCCTGACACATGCCAAAGACATTTTTGAGACAATTCAAAGTATGCTTTAAGATATCATATGAAAATTGCCTCAAACATATCTCAACCCTGACCACCTAACTAGGAGTGTAAGGACAGAGAGACAGCATCCTTTTATAAAAAATTTTTTTATTTTTATTCACAAACTTATAATATCCTAAGCTTAAGTTTCCCAAGAGTTTGATCTTAGATGAAAAGGGAATCACAAGGACCGCACGCATAGCTACATTAAAGACAGGAATCTTTCTTTTGATTCCTTTAGCAAATTGACCCGAGCTACAGTAAGTGGTACTTAGAAAGTCGTAGGTTTGTTGGAACTCAAAAATTTCACCTCTATGACTGAAGTTAGAATCTTGACTAATGTTGCCTTTATAAAAAATGAGAACTTATGATTTACTTTTCTTAATGGAAAAGAAATTTTTTTTGCAATATTAACCAATAATATTTATTATACTCTGAAGTTCAATTGGAGAAGCTGCTAGTACCACAATATCATCCACATAAGCTAACAGGATTATTTTAGTAAAATGATTAACCATAACACCTCTGGTACCATGATTTAGTAGAAATTCTTCACGATTACTGAGGAACAGAGCAAATAGTATTCGTACCTTTTCCCCTCCTCAAGTATAGATAACTTAATTGAAACCCTTAATACCAACCTCTCCGGTTTTCTATTATTAAAGTATTTCTATTTGCCAATAATAGTTGGGGACTTCAATGCGCCACATTATCTACTTTCCTCAAATAAAAAAATGACTATCCACTGCTCTGCGTCAGTAGAATTATTAGAAAATAATAATTTGGTAGTATTAAACTGTAATTTTTCTAAAGAAAAACCTAATCAATTTACCTTCATATCCCCTGTGAGAATTTATGTGTTTACTTATCATAATTTGGATTGATAAAATAATTCTTATACGATGTCATATTTAGGAATATCAAATAACGCAAGGCAAGAAATATTTAAGTGTAATAATTAGATATCATTTATAATTTTTGTATTTCTTAATTTTGTTAAAAGATTGTTTAAATCTATTATGTATTAAAAAAAGATACTAATTTATTTTGGCGCCAAACTTTTAACGAAGATATGGGTCTTGAATTTAGAGAATTTTTGAGCCAATAATAACGGGTTTTGTAAACGATGGCGTTTAGGCTGCTATGTCTTGACACCTTTCAACTTAAGAATTTTGTACTCTAAATTTTTGTGAGTTTTCACAACTTTTTGGAACTGTTGCAATTTGTTTTCAACTCAACAGTTCGAAACATAATATACTCCCATTTAACGTATAATGCAATAATTCAGTAAATTATTAGAATTTGGAATCAAATTTTTTTCTGAATCTCAAAATTGCATTTTTGTATCAAACTATGTCTAGTTGCTTCGGAAGTTTGAGGTGACCAGCCAAGCTTACAAAAAAATTGTAACTGCTCATCCTAAAATTCACAACAAGATTGCAGAAAAATAAATCATCCTTTGATTTCCTTAGAACCTAACGACATTTTCCAATCCAGACTCTTATGCTTAAATTCAGCATTGATATATCTTTATATAATATTCAGATTAGGAAACAAAGTCGTAAGTGCAATATTTTATATATGGAATTTCCAAACATATAAATGTTTCTATATACAGTTCTACAAGACATCTATGATGGCTGCGCCGCACAGTGGACTGAATCGACGAAAACCTGGCCAAAACTCCGAAATCCTGACTTCTTCATTTTGTTTTTTTTATTGTTGGGCCTCATAGAAAACCAGTTTGTACGTTTGGAAGCAGAAGGCGAGCTTGCTGCGCTTAACGGTTTTCGTAAGGGAGTTCGAAGTCGACCTTCGACACGTCACTACACGCTGAGTGATCGAGCGGCAATAAATGTGCGTGGTAATAGTAAGCGTATTTTTTGACTGTGCCATTCGCTTTTGAAGAAAAATGGTGAAAATTGTTGACAAATGTACGTTATTCAATACTGTATGAAGAAATTGGTTTTTATGGCTAACTAAAATAGAAAAAAAATACCGACAATCGCGTGATGTTCCAACTCCTAAAAGTTTTAAATAATTTATGAAAATGCTTGAAAATAGTTGTGATTTAAGCAAATTTAGCAAATTTCATATATTCACGGTTAATGTTCAGGTCCTTTATGTATACAATTATTTTTAAAAATGTTGCCTATTCCTGCGATTTCACTTTTGACACGTAGAAAACGGTTACAATGCTATACATTTGTCACGAAGCGTCTGCATTCCATCACCCACCTGCCTCTCGGCAAATCAATAGAATAGCCTCCAAAACCTGTTTGCCAACATTTTTTACATTAAATTGATTTTGTATATGCAAACAAAAACAATATAAATACAAAATATAAAGAAAAAAAATATAAATGCACAAAAATGTCTGCTAGTTTGTTTTTGTAAAAATGGACTTCAAGTTCGTAATTAGCGACCACAAAAATCCGTCTACACCGAGTTTCATGCAAATATGACGAGTACTTTGAAAAATGCCGACCATTTTGTAGCCGCCATTTTGGTTTTGAAAAATCTGACTTTACCATACCCCTTTAGTAAGTGAAGTGAGATAGTGATTAAATTAAACCAGTATATATCTTATTCTTATCAGGGTTATCTTTATTTATATTATTTTGAAATTATTTTGTTGAATATTCATCAGTGGCACTAGTAACGAGTTTCTTCTCAGATCCGTATCATCTATTGTAGAAAATAAAAATCGTCGTCAATACTCTATTCTTTACTAGAGCTGTTTTCCTACATTCTATTAGTAAAGATATAATAATATAATATATCTATAATTTTCAGTAGATTTATAATGGAAGCTGGATTGCAGTTCAGCTGAAAGTGCTTCAGGAAATTTCCACATCGGATAAAATACATTGCTTTTCGTGTGCTCAAAAGCAACTCTAGGTATTTGGGATAAAACCATTATTAAAATAAACGCTATAATCCAAACATAAAAATCAGCCTAGAGAAAATTTTTCAAGTTGTAACTTTTAACGTCTCTTGCCACTTGTCATATCGATGGCTCCATTTCATACTGTTTCACGTCATGTTTAAGCCGCGTACCGCGTCATGTCGCATTTGGTCGGTTTAGATTTTATAAATTCTCGGTGACATAAAATTAGAGAAGGTAACAAACAAAAGTAAATTTCATCTTTCAAATTTATTCCTCATATTTTTTTTATTAGAAAATGTTGAACGCAACACGCAGATTCCTGGTAAGCAACAATAAAAAAAATCTAAAGAAAATTAGCCGGTGAGTTTCCAAAAATTGCTTCAGAACTTACTGGTCACTTACCAATTAGCTCTTGACGTTTCTGACGTAAACTACCGTCCTTCGAACTTCAGGTCGGTGTGCAGCTCTCGGTTGCGCTTGACCGCTGTATAGCTTTACGTCCTATAATGTTATAAATGTTCATCAAGAGGCGTTGTGTTCTCTAACTCAGTGATAAAAATATGTAATCATTTTCTTTCAATGCAAAGTGAGAAATGCTACTTCCCTTCGAAATATTGCACCTTAAAATCATCACAAAGCGCTTAATGTAAATAACCAGATAACAAAATTGACACCCATCGTTGCAGTTTGGCACTGTTCAATCAGTTCAATTCAAGCACATTCAAACACCTTTCCGCGTAGAAAAATCTTCTGGAGCTAGCCCAGCTCGGACAAGACAATTGATGTCTGATTAGCCGCTAGTTAGAGGCTGGTGAGCCGCTGGATGAATTTCTTTTATTTTCGTAATGACTTTCAAAAAACCGTTCTTCACTGTAAGTGTATTTAGCTGATCTCCATTAAACCTGGACCAGGCCAGATATAGACACTTTAAAACTTTTTCGAAATATGTCCAAAAAAAATTTTCTGTCCGAACTTAAAAAATTGTTGGTCTTCGGTAGCTTATCTGCTTCAGACCAGACCTTCGACACAGAATATATTATTTTTTGTCCTTGGCCAGCAGATCACAACCAGTTGTAGGCCAGACCAGACCCTCCAGAATGAACGGTCTAGTTAAAGTCTGACCTGGGCCACACCTGACACCAGACTGTCACGAAATTTTTCCACATAGATTATACGAAATGCTTTTCTCGCTTAGTGCTTTCACTCTAACTTCAATGTTAAGCGTTGAAAAAAATCAATACTTAGGTTAAAAAAATCAACTCTCAGCGTTGCTATTTGGCACTTATCAGCCTGCCGAAGTTTTTAATAATTGATTAAATGTGCTTCATGTCAGAGCCTCTTCATAACAAGTTGTGTAGAGTCAATGAATGTGACTTACGTCACAGATAGCCCTGTGAAGTTGCCTGATGTCAGTGAAATTCACTTGTTTGTATCTCATACATTTTAAAATTGTAACTTAAATGCATCTGATGTTACTTATTCATCTCACTTAGCCGAATGATCACCATGATTACTATGATCAGTAGCGAACAGAAACGCTAAGAGTTATTTCTGTTCTCTACATGCTTCACTTAAATGCTTAGCGTTGAAGTTAAGGTGGAAGCAAAAAAATAGGAGTTTTCTGTATACCTTAAACGCTTAGCGTTGAAATTACGGAGGTAGTTTTAGAACGAGAAAAGCATTTCTCATAAGGCATTTTAGAGTTCTTGACTTAAACTGGTTAATCAGTGTTAAACTGCAACGCTGGGTGTCAATAATTCTGTCTAGCTACTCTACTTACGCGCTTTGCGACAAATTTGTTTTGCATTCTTCCAAATGCAATTATTGTTTGTCACTTGGCATTATAAGAAAATGATTACTTATTTTGATCACCGATTTGGACAACACAACGCTTCTTTGTAATAAAAACCGAATTTCATGTTGCAAGCTCCATAATGTGGAATTGTGACAACGATAAGGGCAGAGGGCAGAAAGTAGTAAATAAGCTTATGTGCCAAGATCTGACTACCAAATCGTCGCAGCGCAAAACCTGTCCTTAATTAAAGGTTTTGCTTTTAATATTTTTCGATCAGTAGGTCTTAAACTAAAAAATATCAAAAGCTATACAAATCCACAGGACGCTTTTTACCATATATTTGTTGGAAGGTCTTTCCACAAATTTCCCAATTTGTGAAACCCATTAGATTTGTGACGGCATCGTTTTTGGGGCTTCTTTTTAAAAATACATTTTAACTGATTTATTTTCAGTATTCTTGAATGTACTATATCAAGACATGTTTTGAATTCATTCTAGAAGCTAATTGTTATATAATTTAAAATAGCTAAATTGCCTTAAATACAAATTGGACGAAAAACTATTTTTCAGAAGACACAAATATATTAATATGTGTATATATAATAAATAAATGTGTCACACTATTTCAAGTAAATATAATGATGATTTAAAAAATGTGGAATTTTCTGGAAATTTTATTTAAAAAAATATAAATTCATATAACTTTATAGAAATTTACTTTTAAAATGAGCCCAAGTACACGGAAAATGTGGACGGAAATTTCAGTATTAATATCCGATTTTTTTCGGTACATGTAAATACTCCCTTTTTTAAGACATTTAAATTTGCATTATTTTTTCAAAAAATTAAGCAAGTGAACATTATTCTATCCCAGGCTCATCAATAAGGAAATTTTAATAACGTTCAGTCTATTTGAGAGAAAACTTTTTAACTCTTATGTCATTCGCATTAAAAGAACATAAACAATCATCGCAAAATATATGGTGTTATACTCGGGACCAGCATTATTCGTCACAAAACAATTATAGAATATAATTCTGCAAATCATTTTATAAACAATGAACGACAAACTACATCGTTCGAAAAAATATTTGTAAATGCATTTTGACACAATACGCAGTGATGTTGCGTCAAAAATAACTGATAAAATACACTTATGTTCCTATCATGGAGTGTAAATGTAAAATGAGTAGATAACATTAGATAAACGTTTATTTTTTGGCCTGCTGGCCTTAAAAAAATTGACTTGCTTACACTTCCATTTTTTAAAGAATTTTTTTAAGAACTAACCTTAAAAATTAGCATCCATCCTAACCTCATTTCTAAAACCGCTCGCTCTTATTGCCTTGCATTCCTCACTTTGCCACGGCTCGCACGCATCGCCTCGCACGAATCGTCTCGCCTTGCACGCTATTACTTTAGCGGCTAATACCTATTACTTATTTACTATTTAGAATATTTATAGCTTTTTTATATCTACTTCCTTTCCTATTTACAATCTTTTCTTCTCCATACCTCTTCCTTCTTCCTTCTTTTTTCCTTCATCTTACGCAATACCCCGTTCACCCATGCTACTGCTCTTTTGTCCCTCTTTTCATTCATCAATACCTCCGTGCTTACCCCACTCCTTTCCACCTTCACGCACTCCGCCAACCAGTGCTCCACTTTTGCATCACCCTTCCCGCACAGTTCATACATTCTCTTCTCCCTAGGAAGCCAGAGCCTATTAAAACCCTTCATGCACCCACATCTCATACTCGCTATAAGCTTCTGACAACCTTTCTCTCCTTTCTCAGACAAATATTGCACTTTCTCCCTTGGCATAATTCACCCATAGTTCCCGTTTAATCTTAAATCTCTTATTCTCTCCTCACCTGCTGCCTTTTTTCTCCATGTTGTTTGTCCTCACCATTTTAAGTACCTTTCTTCCTTTCTCGTGCATCCTTCTAACTTCATTCATCTGCAGCCTATACGCTCTAAAATACTTTTTTCTCATATTGACTCGCCCGACTCACCGTTAAAATCCCTAAGCGTGTTCTCCCTGTTTTTCTCCTGACAATATAATTAGGCGTGTTCCTTACGAACCCCGGTGTCCACTTTACATACCTTATCTGTGTCCTATTTACCTTCTTACTTTCCTCACACCTCACACCTTTACTCGATACAATAGCACACTCATTACTAGTGAGTCAAACAATTTCATTCTCCTCACAAAATCATCTGCAAATTACTTTTTTCCCTACCAGCATACCTGTCTCATCACCACATTTGCCCTCCTCACTCTCTCTTTTATGTGCCTATCCACTTCCCTATTTCTCTAAAACAAGAAACTCAGGTACACAAGCTCTTTCACCCCCTGCACCGCCTTTCTCTTCCACTTTTACTCCCCTCCCTCATTTCTTCCACCTCCTTTTCTGAATACCATAACTTCAGACTTCTTTTCCACATTTAGCTCTAACCTATTCTTATCCAGGTATTCTCTTAACCTCTTCATCATCTTTTTTAAGGCCTTCTCGCTTTTTGCCAGCAACACTACGTCATATGCATACGCGAGTCACCAAATTCTAACCCCTCCTACCCTAAATCCTCCTACCACTCAAGCTTTCAGCCTACTTTCTATATCCGCGATTAAATCTCAAAAAGCGTTGGGCTAAGCGTAGACCCTTGCTTTAACCCCCTATTCATCCAGAATCCTTCCGAAATCCCCTCTCCTCCTCTTACCTTATCTTTTGTCTCTTCATATATTTTTCTTCCCCTCTCTATCAGGCCTCTTTCTACTCCCCTCTACTCCATCGACTTCTGCAAACT
>JAUELO010464902.1:0-12227 GCA_032357855.1 Amphibolips quercusostensackenii
CAAACACACCCAGACAGTAACAATCATTTTGGATAAGATGTAAAGACTGTGACTATGTTGTTACAAAAGTGACAATCGAAAATCACAAAAATTGACAATACCTAACTTTTTTCAAATTTTAATGATTCAAATTACGAATATAAAATCGACATTGTCACTTCTGTAACTACACGTTCACAATCTTCACATCTTATCCGAAACTATTGTTACTGTCTGGGAATGTTTGGGTGGGTGCTGTTGTGATAATAATCCACAGCCTGAAGTCTACAAAAAAAATTCGTCCGGGCACAGAGTTCAATCGAAGGAAAATTGTCTTGACCTTCAAGTGACCTTAAAAATTGACAGCTGATTTTAAAACTAAAGAAATAGAACGGATAGACGGTTTGAATATGAAGCACAAAAAGTAAAAAAAATGATCCAATTAAATTGAAACTCACTGTGCAGGGGTTGTTAGGCAGCTAAGTTCAAATTTAAAATCCAAATTTTCAAAAAAAAAAATGGCGGATCCAATGACACGTAAAGAACTTAAAAAATAATCTGATATAATTAAAATTTACTATACACGGGTTATTAGGCCGTCAGTTTTTCCGAACGAACGAATTATTTACGTAGGCAACACAAGAATGCTAGAAAAATATAAAAATCTATGCCCCCTCCATTAAACAGCCTTATACGTTTCCCTTTTTCTTTTCTTTTCTTATATAAAATAAGATAATAGCCCTGAAAAATCATCCATATGCGATAATTGTCACCTTTAACGCTTGCGGATGCTGTGTAAGGTTAACGGTGGTAAAAGATAAACTCCAAACTACACCATGCTTCTAATTTTGTACCTACCACAACATTCTCGCGAAATATGCTGGTTAAAAATTTGCCTATTTGGGTTTCAAATTCAACTATTTTGATACAAAATTTAGCTGACTTGGTTTCAAATTCTTTTTTTAATATAAAAATCAGTTGTTTAGTTGAAACACAATTTCCTTAAATAAAAATCTAACTATTTAATTTCTGGTTGAAAAAGTATTTTTCTTAGTTGAAGATTCCTCTTTGTTTTAGCTTAAAATTAATTCGTTGAACTATAAATTCAACTAAACCATTTGCAGTTAATAATGAATATCTTTTATTTGGAAAATCAACTATAAGGGTCAAAATGCATGCTTTTTTCAAACATTTTTATGATAAAAAAAATTAATATTCTTAATTAAGAACTCTTCTTTTTAGCTTAAAATGCAATAATATTTTTATCTGAAAATCTCAAGATGTGAAATTTTTATCTAAACCCATTTTTTTATACGACGCATAAAATTTGTCTATAATCATGATGAATGTTATACGCAAAAAATTTAATTTTACAAGAAAACTATGCGAGATACAAAAAAGTCCTATGAGGGGAAAATTATTTATCTGAAAAAGCTGTACAAATTTAGTTCACAATATTTCTTCATTGACGCATGATGAAAAGGGATAAGAATGAAAACCTTTTTATCATAAAAAAAATGTTCCTGTATATTTTTTAGTGTAACGGAAATAAGTATATGTTAAGGAATAAAATTTTCACTTTATTTTGCAATATCTGAATGAGAAGTCCCTGCCTAAGGTGTATAAATTAATAACACAAACATTTATAATCATAAAGTTTGAGTTTTAAACACAGTTTAACAAAGCCCGAAACCAGTGATTAAAATGTATTTGTTGAAGCCGAAGGAGCTTCAATAAAATATAATTTAAAATTACAAAATTAGGGTTGGCAATATTTTGACCTTTAAGTTTATAACACGTTTAGACACGTTCTATTCTAAAATTATTTGGGATTGAATTGTGACTGCCTAGTGGAGTTTCCGCGATTTCGTCTCGGGTCATTTCAACAATTATGCCCGTGTACATGTTTATTTTCGCTCGCTTTTGCCCCCATCTTGCAACTTTATATATTCCACGAAAAGTCCATTGTGTTCTCTTTCATTCCAATATTGCATGTACATCCCCGTTAAACGTTGATAATACAATCTGTTTTTCGATTGGCATAAGCCTATGGACATTATTTATTTTTCTCAATTGAATTGCTAGATTATTATGGGGAAAAGTGTACCTTTGAAGTTCAAATATTCGGTTGGGATTTTTATTTGGAATAAGTCGAATAGACCTAAGGTCTTGAGGATCAAATCCAAGCATGGAAGAAACATGCCGGACAGGAGGGGAACTTGACCTGGCACGAAGAAGTGGCTCGGCTCCGGCAAAAGAATGTTGTCTGCTACAAGGAGTTCTTTCTGGAGAAAGACGTCTTGCAAGAGAAAGAATCGTTTCTGGGGAATAGGGTCTTCCAAGAGGAAAAGTCTTTTCTGCAGAAAAATCTGTGACAAGAAGCATAGGATTACAGTTTCTTAAAAGTATAAAATCGTATATTGGTATATATGAGGGAGGTCCAGGAAGTAATGTTACAAGATGTATAAAATTCAAAAAATGCTAACAATGAATGAAATTCACAGCAGATTTAAAAAATATATTTAATTATTTTTGCTTATAGTTATCGTCCAGGTCTATGGATTTTTAAAGTCTCTGCACCATCTTTTGTATGCCTGTGTCATACACCTCCTGCTCCACCTCCCGAAGCCCCTTTTTACCGTCTGCTTGGCCTCCTCGTCGATTGAAAAACGCTATTCTCCCGAAAGCTTGATTTATTTAGTGTAAAAATGATATTTAGATAGAAATGGATTAGCAGAATAGGGAGGGTGGGTTTCAATACCTCATTTAAATGAGATGAGCTGATCCTACGTGAAGCGGGCGGTATGGGGTCGGGCGTTGTCATGAAGAGGTGATACACCACGTGTTAATATTCACCTACGTTTGTCCTTTATCTTCTTTTCCAACTTCTTTAGGGACTCGTGATGCACCTAAGTGCTGATGGTGGTGCGTTTTGGCATAAAAAAATCAGCAGAACCTCCTTGCGATCTCAAAGGACGGGTGCCATGATTTTTTGCTCTGCAAAGGTGGTTCTAAATTTTTTAGCTGATAGTGAATAATTATGAAGTCACTGTAATTACTGCATTTCTATTTACTGATATAATAACGCATCCACGTTTCATTCCTATTCACAATAGAGTCAAGAAAGCTTCCACCCTCACTTTTAAAACAAGCAAGAAATTCTCGACCGGATCGAGTTGGAGCGAACTGCTGGGGAGCTGCTTGAAGAAAAAAGATATTCACACTTTGGGTGAACCAACTTCAAAAACAAAACAAAATTCTCTACGGCGTACAGAGAGTACAGAGGACTTATTAACTCACTTTTTGTACGTCCCTCGTATAGTAATTTGTGAATCTGTCTGCAATTTAAAATGTTCTTATCAACATAGTTATTCACTGTTTGCACCTTTTCATGCACATCTGCATGTAAAAAGCAATTGCTAAGAGCACCTAATCTTTTATATAATATTATTATAACTTAACGAGTGCTATGAGCATACATGCTTTATTTTTTAAAACATGAAACATCTCTACTTTCAAATACTATCTGCATATGACCATAGTCCCAATTAATTTGATACAGGTTCCAGTATCATCCCTTACTCGAAACGAAAAATAATAATTTTGACCTTAATTTCGAACAACGCGAATATCTTTCAAACTAGAATTGACCATAAGGGCTAATTTATTATGTTGTTCACGCAATGTGATATGTTTGAAGCATATTTAACTGGAGTGCGAAGCACAAGTTACGTGATGAGACTGTGCTCCTTAAAGCTGAAGGAGCTTGTACAAAATGGAATCCACAATCAACAAATTACAGTTGTCGATGCTTTGTCCTTTAATTTTAAACAGTCTGCATAAATATGAGATAAGTAAGATAGCTTATTGCGTCTTTCAGTTCTTCATGAATGTGAATGTTCACTCACCTCGTTTTGATAACCTGCAAGTAAAAAACCGGACCGCTTTTATATTACTTCAGGGCCACTATATCCTCAATAAGATTTCCTTACTTCTTCTTCACACGTCATCTCTTTGAAGTCCTGAACCACGACTGCGGCGAAAGAGACAAAACCGCACAATTTTATTTATAACACAATCTGCATTTTTTAAGGCTGATGACAGATTGTTCCTGTTCTCTAGCGCTGCCCTCGTTTTTGACGGCATCACCTTTTCTCATCTGATTTTGACGCCACAAGTGTCCGGCTTTGACACGAGCACACATAAGATTTTCCTTGCTCTTTAGGGGCTTAGGTGCAAGTTTGAGACACCCATTTTCTCTCTTCAGTGATATAGTCACTACTGCAGCAATGCGGGTTCCCAACTGTTTCAGTTCCGGCCTAGTGGCGTTTGGCTAAGGAGGACTCATAGTGCGCTTCCTCACTTTTGTTTTTATAATAGGTTGTGGGAGTAATCACAGCATATCCGTCCATTTGAACCCTTTTGCTTGCCACCTCTCCACGTTTTTCTTTTTTTTTGTCCGCGACTTTGAATTAGTCTTCTGATCACCAACGAATGTTGTCGAATTTCTGCCGCATTCTATTCGCTTTTATCTCGTAGAGTCAATGCACGTTCTTCGCCACCCAACTTCAGTTCTCATTGGAAGAAGCATGTTCTTTTTCAAGTGACTGTATGTCTGCATATCATCTACAAAAATCTTTCATTCTGAAAACAGAGTGTCCGCATTGTAATTATCCTCATTAAAGTAACTTTTTGTCTTTAAGGTTAATGCATTGTTTTTCTTTTCCTGTTCTCCGTCAAATCTAATCGCTTTCATATATACTTTGCATACGCTCTTGTTTCTGTGTTTTTTTTTATTTATCTTGTTTACACAAGTAGCTAGGAAAAAAAATCTCCCCTGCTGACCTAAAAATGGGGAAGGGGGGTGGGTAAGGTCTTAATGCTCTAGGATGCGTCGTGGTCCCCCAGAGACATCGTAAGTAACACCAGACCCTGGCGCCATGCAGCTTTTGGTACGGTTCTTCTTGCCTTGGACTGGGTGTTGTTTCTTCCACACCATTCCTATACTAAAAACGTGACACCTTAGTCACTTGTGTGACCACATTTAGTAAAAACACTCGGTATAAGGACCTTCTATACATAACCCGAAAACAGGCCTAGTGGCCTCTAGAAATGTGGAAGATGTAATAGATGTGGCGGTATTGAAAGATCAGGTAGCGGTGGATAATAGAGGTAGATATTTAAATAGGATTTAAAATCAAATGAAAGCATTTAATCGATGGTTTAGTGGATAATAGACGTGGATGTTAGAGAAGATGCTTTGTCAATTTGAATGTGGGATTTCATGCTCTTGGAAATACGCAGATAAATTCGTTTTTAATTCTAGTAACCTTACGTTTTTTTAAATAACAAAGTTCAAAATTTACCTTGATATATAGAGTTAAATTACTTAAATTATGTAATACGAATTTCGCAGAATCTGCATTAATCAGAATTAGATTATAACTTAATAAATTTTAATTTTCAAAAATTAAATTTTATCTGTACGTGTAATTCAAATATAAATTACTTGTATTCTTCTTTTTTCGAGTTGGAAAATAAGTTTTTATTTACGGATGTTTGCTACTTAAATTATCGACATATTGCACTACAACATATTTGGCCATTTTTTCAGTTACTTTCACCATTGAACATTCACAGACGTTGTTTACTTTAATTCTCATTTCAGATGGAACAGTTTCTTTCAGCATTGGATATCTACAAACAGTTTTAAGTTGGATTTAAAATCAACGACTTTAACAATCTCAAATAGACATTATTTACCAACTATGTAGACATTGCATAACGATATATCGCTGTTTGATATTATCGATGTGCGTTGTTATTGATATATCTATACATTCGTTATATAGGTATGAAATATATAGATATTATGGATATGCATTTTTTTAATATTATCGATATGTAATATATCGATATTTTAGGGTAGAAAAAGAGATTTCGTTCTAAATGACTGTTGGCATTCTAGAATAGACACGAACTATTATCATCTGCCGGTAAATAACGGATTCCGATTTTACTGTTCCTTAGTCTAGAACAGGACCAGTGTCAGTGAAACGACCCTTTTTATAGCTTTTCAGCCAATTATCAACACATCATCGTTTCTCCAGGTAAACACTTGCATATATACAGCGACAATGTCTGATCGCAAATTGAAACATCATAAAGCTCAAATAAAAGAAGCTGATTTGGTAAAAATATTTTCAGCAGAAGAAACTGCGTGGCAAGTCATTACATCACCAGCTTCTAATTTTGGGGACTGTGTTTGAAGCCTAAACCATCGTCTGCATGAATGTTTAGGTCCGCATACCATAAAATTTGATGTACTTACTACCACTCTATCCCAAAGAAAGCCTGTTTGAACATTCTTCCAAAAAGCCGTCATACTGATGATTCTGGTGATTTCTCGTACTTGACACCAGGTCACATTCTAATAGGAAAATCAAGGGCGTCCTACGATTATTGTGGGCGACATGGTCCTAAGGAAGCGTGATGCTTTTTACTCTTCAAAATGCACATTGAAAGCATCATCAGGAGATACATTTTCCACGTGCAAATGTTACATATGCTTGACAGAAAAATTCAAGGGCCACGTGTACACTACAAGATTACCAAATGTGACACAAGATTCAAATACAAAAATATTAGTTTCAAACGGATTGCATTGATAAAAAAATTCAAAACAAACTGAGCTTGCTAAAGTTGAGTAAAGTTCTGCTGATTGCAAACATCCAAATGCAGAGATAAAATGTTAAGTATGCATGAGTGTATGTACGATAAAATTAAAACGTTTTCTGAAGATTCAATCACATAAAGTACTCAAGAACGAAAGAAACGTATTTTTTTTAAAGAAAAAGAAAAACCTTACAATTCCTTTAGATAGTTTGGATAATTTTCATAATAAATCTAGGCTTATGGTTCGCCGAATGAATAAATCACAGTAAGATTCGTCGAATTGGGACTCGTCACATCAAAATCCTCGGAGGGAAGTAGTCCCCGCTTGTAAACTTCTCCACTAGCCGTTAAAAGTAGGCGCATGTGCACTGAGTCGCTGCAGACGCCACGCATCGAAAGTGGAGACATGGTTCGTCCCGATCCGACGAATTCTACTGTAACTAGTTTAATTCGTCATACTGCTGGTAGAAAATCTGTACCTGATTATGACAAGCGTCATGTTAATGATAGACCAAACTTACTGAACAATGTATATAAAGTCAGTGTATTAGAATCTTAAAGAAAAAATGCTTGTGTAAAAGAAAAAAGGCCTATTGTTTGGGCAAATTCGAAAGAAATTTTTAACACTGTATTGGAATAACGTAATTTTGTTGGTTATTATGTTGTTAAAGTAATGGCAGACGGTGGTCAGGGTTTTTTAAAGAAATTCGCTAATCGATTATATTTTGTGCGAAAGAGCAATTAGGTGATAGTGTTGTTGCAATAGAGTGAAAAATTGAAACTCGAAGTTGGAACGCAACAAGTTCAGAAACAAATGTTAGAAAATTGATTATGTTATGTATTGTACCTGATATTAAAGGAACTTATGATAATGTTAAAATTTTGTTTGATATGATTAAAATTAACAATATTTTGTTTAAGTTTGTTGCGAATTTCAAATTATTACTCATAGGCAATGGTCAACAAACAGTCACATGTACGTACCCGTATCCGTATTGTTTCATTAGTTTGCACGATTTAAAAGAATATTCAGACGACGGTGACGTTTTAAAGAATACTAATGTTTCTTTATTAAAAACATTTGGGAATTTAAACCAAGATTGAAAAAAATTTATATCACAGGGTCTAAACAAAAAGTTATCGAAGAATTCTCATAGTATAATTAATGAACCTCTTTTTAAAGAAGATGAAGAAATGTTAGTTTTCAAAAAATGTATCATGCCTGAATTTTATATTCTACAAGGTCTTGTTAACTACTTGTACTAGAATAGTTTAGTACTACTTGTCAGTCGAGATAAAGCTCTTTTCTGTCCTACAAAGTTGAAACTGCTATTAATAAGTTATTATGGAGAAGTATTTGAAGGCGTGGAGAAAGATGCTAACGAAAGCTGACAAATTAAACGGCTATACAAACTTTTAAAACATTGAAATCGCATCTTCTTATTCAACACCTCACGCAAGATTTTGAGTTATTAAAAAATACACACTAGTTGAAATTGTGGTCAGAGCAAGCTGGTTTTATTTCTTAAAGAAATTCTTTCATTGTTATTTTTAATTTTTCGTGGGACTAGCTATAGCACCACGTCTACGTCGTTGATCCTGGGTTAAAAGCTAAGTGTGCTATATTAATTTCTTTACTAATAACGCTATTCCATAAAAAAATGTGCATGTTTTTTATACGATTAAAATTCACATTTAAAAAAAGCAATGACAAAATTTAAAAAAATAGGAAAAAATACGTTGGAAAGATGTGTTTTCTCTCAACCTAGACTGCTAATAATGAAATGAAACGTATTATGATCAAACATATCATTTTTTATAAAGTGTTCGATTTCGGGTTTAGCATTTTTTAAGTACCTTAAGGTACTGGAAAAGTATCCCTCTGTGTACTTTCAGCGCTAAGACAAACTTTTTTGGTCTAGTTGGACATCGCACCTTGACTGTTCTCGCAATCCTTATCAATCTTATTATATACATCTTAAAAATGTAGCTATTACGTAAAACAAGTGCTAATCACAGGAAAACTGATAACTGCGTGTGCATTTATTCACGACAAAGACGGGATGAACAAGTTTGCTGAACAGAGAGACCCTTTCGTATCGAGGTCTGGTTCAGATAGACCACTCTGCGCTTTGTTTCGAATCAGGTAGGTGCTTTTGGAAGGATGTGTTAAGGGGGATTTTAAAAATTAAATAAATATGTGAATTTGTTCATTAAAGAAAATTATTATAAAATCAAGTTCACAGTGAGTTATTCAAAGTGCAAATGTGCTTTGTAAAAGTTAAAGCTTACTTGAAATTTCAAACCGTCTTTACAAGGAAGCTCATCCAGTGAATCGATTTCGCAAACCAAAAGAATGCAATAATTAATACTCGCGAAATAAAGTTAGGAAGTAAATATAAATTCTGGACATTAAATTAAGAAAAAAAGATACATAGTAAAATAATAATCTTGATGCCTGTATCAACAAAAATGTAAGCCAAGAAAAAAGGACTGATGAATAGGATTAAGATCTGGAATATAAAATAGCCAAGCAAAAACAATAATCAAATAAAAGAGAACAGTTAGAAAATCTCTTTTCGCTTTTGTGGACAAACATTTCTTTATAACGTCAACGTGAATAAGTTTTAAACTTTTATAAATTAAAACTTCTGTTACCAGTTTCTATTTGTACTAGGGTTACCTTGATGATTCGCACGTTCACTGCTCATCCCAAAATTTGACAGAAAGTCCCTCTCTTTGGGCGGCACACCAAATGATATCTCTGTGAGAAAACAAACAATATTAATGAATTTAAAATGCTGAAAATTTATTTAAAAAGTATGAATGTAATTTAATTATTTTATTTTATTTTACATAATTCGGTTATAGCCCATCAATGATTCGCGGCAGCCAATCGCCGCTAAGAAAAAATGCAAATATGTTTTTTGGATATACATCATACTTAAATTTTAACATAAATTGTGAAATCAAATTTTTCACGTTATTCTAAAATATACCTGAATCTGTTTATTTTAATTAATTAGAAACTTATTTTTATGAAAATTTTAGTAAAACAGAGGCGAATGTGTAATATTTTTAACCTTATTTATATTATGATTTATGATATAAGTAGAAAACTTCTAAAGTTTCGAGTTTTTGAGAACAAAATTTCATATTTCATATAAAACCTAATAAAACAATAATTAAGATAAGTGATTCCTAAAAGTCTTTCTAATTATAATACTTAGGTAGCAAAAAAATTAAATCAATAATAATGGTTTATTATAATAAATTTTACATAATATTTTACATCAATTTATATATAATTGATGTTTTAAAATACGTCCAGGGTTAAGACTAGGGTGTAAAGGCTCCTCATTATTTCGTAATGTAGAAAAGATTGATAACCGCAGTTTTGAGAGCAGCGTAACTAATTAGCATTCTCGTAATTCGCTTCTATATACTGTTTTGGGATATTTGTGAGTTCGTTTCGCGAGCATAAATCGTGTTCATGAATAATTTTTAAGCTTAACTCTCGCAGGTGTATAATTATTTTACCTTGGAAAATTTAGATAATTTTCGTTTAAAATAAAATTATGTTTTTATTATTATAACTTAAAAAGCTCACAGACGTTAGTGATGTTAAAGAGTAAATATAAAATCCTTCTTTTAACATAAATTTTTTGAGGCTGAATTTATGTAATTAAAATTCGTTAAAGATTATATGTTATCTAAGGCATTTTTCGTGAAAAATATTGACAGTATGTCGCGTAAATTTTAAAAAGTAAAGAAATATATTTTTAGCATAGATTTACATTTCTAAAAACAAAAGAGCTTCCACTTTATGCTAAAAGGTTTCCGAGATACCATTTTGTTTAAAAGGTGAAAAAGGTGGTACTTTCTTTTGTTGATAACAAAACATTCAGACAAACCAGTGTCATAAATCTCCCTAAAACTGTTGCGAAAACCTATATACATTATTATTAACATTGTTTATTGTTTATCAACTCTATTGTATCTATTTCTCTTGGACTATTTTTCTGAGCTTTTTGCAAATAATCTGAAGGCAATATTTTGGAAAGAAAAACAGGTCAGGTCACGTTTAAAACTTTAGAATAGACATCTTTTTGTTTCAAGAGATTTAAAAACGCTACACCTTCGTGTTATTTTATTACTTTTTTATTTTTTACGCTTTCTATTTTTATAACTTCTTTCTTATTATTATATAATATTTAGGTAATTAATATTTTTTTATCCAACAATTAGTTGCTTTTCACTGCTGAGTTAGAAAATGTCTCGACTAATCGAATGATTCATTTTCTACTAATTTTTGGTGTTTCACTTTTCGCTTTTCGAATATGTAAAATTCTACTAGTAATTACCTAAATTCCACCAATTTTGATTTAAAGAGACCTCCAAGTATATTTTACTTTTCGACAAACAAATCTAAAAAATTTTACTAGTCATTATTTAAGTTTAACCAATTTAGTTTAGAGCAGGGACCCGGTCCGAAATTTTGTTCCATTTCAATACTCCAATTTCAACACAACAACTTTTTTCTTATCGTTAATGGATTCATACAAACTTCAAAGTATTTTTTTTATAATGAAAAAAACTTTACAATTAAGAAATCGAAAATACAATTAAGCCTAAAAATAATGCATGAGGACCCTAAATGTGCCTAATAAATTTATAGCCTATATTGATCCATTATGTAATAGTTTTAAGATTTTTATAAATTTTTATATTCATTTACTTTACTCACACAATTACTAGGTAATATTTTTAAAATAGAAACAGACGTTAATCATCAAAAATCACGTCATCAATTACTTAAAAGAGCCTTCTTAATTTTTTTAATGGAGTTAAAATTGTTACACCATCATGTCGTTTTGTTATATTCTTATATTTTTCACGTTTTCCATGTTTATCACTCTTTTAAATTATTATGTCTAGATAGTTTTTATTTTATCAAGCAATTAGTTTTTCACTACTGTATTAGAAAAAACCTCAAAAATTTAAATTAGTAATTTTCTTCCAATCTTTAATGGCCTACTTTTCGCTAATCATGTCTTAAACTTTACTAGCAATGAGATAAATCTGAATAATTTTTATTCAAAAAGCACGCAAGCTTAAAAACTAAAATATAATTATTAGACACTAGAGTTGATATTTATTTCCCTGGTGACTAATTATGAAATTGGTCTTTTTGATATTTTTTTTGAAAATCTCTGGCACAACATGAACTTTTTGACTATCTTTACATTTTCTACGATTTTGTAATTTATTGTTAGTAATGCATACAATTGTTGATAATTTGTTTCAACTAATTATTACTCTTTTGTTGCCTTTTTTTGAAGGTAATATTATGCTATCTTCACCCCGATTGAGTTCTTTAATTGATATTTTTTCTTGTATTGATAAATTTAAGGAGGAGAGTTGGGCTTGGCGTAAGATGTTGGTCGTCCTACGTCGTATGCCGAGAGAGAAACTGAGAGTAAACGCTTCCATATGAGCGACAACTAGTAGTCTGGTGGCGCCTCTGCGGGCCATTTCGGGTACTTTTATCCTTACTGATGCCAAATCACGTA
>JAUELO010464918.1:0-12225 GCA_032357855.1 Amphibolips quercusostensackenii
AGTGGGACTTCATTCGAAATCGTAGGTCCAACGCTCCGCAACGCTGTGACGTACTGCGTTTAAAGCTTGAGATTCGAAAAAGGCTACCAGTTGGTCTATGTAAAAATTTATCAAAATCGTTATTATTCGTACAAATACGTTTATTTTGTTGCATTTTGAAGGATACCCCTCGGCTTTGACACTTTATGCATACTTCATGAACACTCTCACAAGAAAATCAATGAAAAAACAAATAGAAATACACAAGTGATAATTGCAATATTCATTTATGATTTTCTGTTTATTTTTTTATTGTTTTCTTCATTTCATTAATTTTTCAAAGTTAATTATCTAAAAGATATCTGCAAGTCATGTGACGTCATCGATTATATCATTTTAGGGATCCAAGTATACGCTGGGTGGCCTGAATTGAACTTTGGAGCAGACCCACGGAAATAGAAGGAATCAATGTTGCCAAAATTCACAAAATTAGTGTAGGTTTGCTTGGTTGGTAATATGTATGAATCATGAATTAATAATAATAAATAAACATAAAGATACGAGTAACTATGTTCTAAAAATTCATGTCGATTTGTGAAAAAAATTTTCTACATTTTTCGCCATTTTAAACATTTTTCTCGAAAACAATTGATCTTACCAAAAAAAAATTCGTAGAACAAAAACGATGTATTTTGCCTCATTGTATTATCGAAAAATTAAAAAAAAATAATCAAAATAAAAATTTAGATAAAAAGTGGGAAAACCCGTTTTTTTACCATTTTTTACCCTTGTGACCTTGGCGGCTTGCTATAATAATGAGCAAAATATATATATTACATTCATTCTGATTAGTTAACGCAATTTTCTTGTAGTAAGGATTTAATTGTCTGAAATTTGATTTTTTTTGGCCCGCCTTAATATGTATAGAATGAATGAAGTATGTAGAAGAAAATGTAGTCCCGTGATACATAGTTTTATACTTTAAAACATAGGATACAAAAATCGTGTTTTACATATGCGATGTCTTACCGCTCAAAAATAAAATGATAATAAAAAGTTTATTATTACAGAATCATGAAAAAGGCTTTTTTTCCAAGTCAATATTTTTCTAATTTCAATAATATAGCTATAAACATTTCGAAAAATAAACCCTGTTCATTGTGCATCACGCTAGTTCCAATATTAGTCGTTACACTTTTTCATTGATACTATTTTCACAGTTTTCTTTAAATTCTCTAATACTGTTTTAAAAACTTATACAGATGATTAAAATATATATATCGATCCTGATATCACTGGCAGTGGGGGTGACTACTATACAAAAATGGTTAGTATTGGATAGAATGTCTATAAATTTGGAAACCTAAAAATTGTCACCAAATCGAATTTAAAAAAGTAGGGTGAGGGCTTTGTTAACTTTTTTAATTTGAATTTTATTTTTGGTTCAAAAAAAAATGTTTAATTTGATTTTGCTCGCTATCTAAGTAAAGTTGAAATATAAAAAGAAAGGTATGATCTAAACCAACTTCTGTGAGACGCTTTCAAAATATTTAATTATTTGCAGACTCATAATATAGGAATGAAATTGCTCAAATTGACTGATTATATTATAACGGAAACCGCATTTCCAACTTTTGGTGAAATCATTTAAAATTATTATTATTTATTTTTCAAATTTTCTAATCCAATATTTTTTAATCTCAAATGATTAATTTTGTTTTAATCTTCAACTGAATATCGAAAAATTTTGAAATATTAAATTTAAAAAAAAAAACAGTAAAAGTTTTTTTTGATATGATTCAAATGATGTATACGGTTGCACAATTTAAAGCTTATTAATGCCAAATGAGGTCTATATGCCTGATTCTGAAACCTTCTAATTTTAAAGCCGTCAGTTGGAGAAATTATTATCTTAATTTAGCATCGTTTCTAATTTACGCAGGAGGCATTTAATTTTAAATTGTTTAATTTACAATCTTAACAGTAACAATTTTTTGATGTGAATATTTAATTTTGCTACTAGTGCAAATAATCTTGTTTAAATCACTGAAACAGCCTCAAAAAAGAAATTTTGCTCGAGGCTATGGACATTAAATGCGGTGATGCTTACCCCTATCCCTGTGAGAAATCCGGGTATCGAACTATTAATGGTTCCTGCAATAATATGTTGCATCCCACTTGGGGAATGCCAATAACAAGAAATATACGAATTCTTCCTGCAGATTATGCTGACGGTAAATTACTTTGTGAAAATTATCAGTACGGGCCGTCCATAAACTACTTTAACAATTTCATGTGGAGGGAGCCTTGCAAAAAACTATGGTTGTAGCTGGTGGAGGTGGGAGGGTCAGTTGAAATAACGCTACGTAACTAGATAACATTTAGTACGTTTCCAGATGATTTTTTTATCAAAAATTTAACTTATTGGTTGAAAGGTAAACTTATTTGTCAAATATTCATTTTTCGGTTGAAGATTCATCTTTTCGGTTGAAAATTGAACTACATTTGAACTTGGAATTCGTTCCCCTTAATTACTTTCTTCCGAAAATTTACGTCGCGCCGCAGTCCAGTTCAATCTGGTACGAGTCATAGTGATGGGAGCCACGGGGCCAAAGTGGAAGGTCGTTACGTGTTAATCAAGCGTTGAACCACAATAGCTTTTTACGTTTAGGGCACCTTGATTTCGTTCCACCGTCAGGCCCAACATTTGAACAGAATTCAGGTTCGACTGTATTTCATTTTTAGAAAATAATTTTTCCTTGCTTAGTAATCATTTTTTGGGTTGGATGTTAAACTCTTCTGTTAGAAAATTATTTTTTTAAGATTTATCATTTCAGTTAAAAATGTATCTCTTCAAACCGTTTCGTGGAAATTTCGATTTTGCTTGGTTGAAACTTCATTATTATTAGAATTTCACTATTCGGTAGGAAATTAACTCTCTTGTGAAAAAATTATATTCATTTCATATCTAATATATTGCTTATTATGTTCAAGATATTATTATTTTTTTTTAGTCTGAAAATTAACTTTTTTGTTAAAAATTTATATTTTCTGTTTGAAAATTCAGCTTCTTGGTCAAATGGTAAACTACTTTGTTAAAAACTAATTTTTTATTAGAATCCGCGTCTTTAAATAAAAGTTCGTCTATTCTCTTCCAATCAAACTATTTGAAGTTCGTCTCTTTGTCTGAAATAAGTTTTTTCAACTCAAACTTATGATGATTAAATATTTAGGATTAAAAATATGTTTCAGTTAAAAATTCGACTGTTTGTTTAAAAAATTCATAGTTCTTGAATAAAAATTTATCTACATATTTAATTCAGGATTTAACTATTTTGTTAAAAATTAGTTTTAAGAAAAATGTAATTAGTTGCCCATTCGTATTTTGGTAGAAACATTTTTTTTGTGTAAAATGTACCTATTTTTCTTTAAATTTGAACTATTTAGCTCTTCAGGCAACTTTTTGTTTAAAAATAATTTTCGTGGTTAAAAATCTGTCACTTTAGGTGAACAGTCATAACTTTTTTTGTTATTTAAATAAAAAAATACTCTTTCCCCTTCTTTTGAAGAATTCTGGGCTATGTTTCTTTTCGGAGAGCGGGGAGGGGGGGATTGGTAATGAGGTTTATGGACGACCCCCTGCTCAATAAAATTATTGCACAAAGGAATATAATTAATAATTTGCTCACTTTTTAAGGGATTCGTGCTCCTAGATTGTCAAAAAGTGGAAAATCATTGCCACTACCTAGAACTCTTAGCACCAAATTAAACCCTAATGACGTAATTCTTGATAAAAAGTTCACTTTAGCGACAATGATATTCGGTCAGGTTATTTCAGAGGATATGTCAAGGGTGAATCGTCCTGCTGATACACGTAAGGGTCAATTTATTAAATAATAATCTTCATATTAATGTTATTATTTACGCAATAAAATTGAAATTTTGCTTTCTAGCTATATTATCATTATTAGCTTACAAACTTTATATTTTAGCGGAAAATCAGTGTTGTTCAACACAAGGAAAACTAGATAAAGATTATTTAAAAAAACCTTTTTGCTATCCGCATATTATACCCGAAGATGATCCAGGTTACAAAAACAGTGGAGTTGAGTGTCATTTTAATTTCATACGTACTACTACTGATTTGGATAGCGGCTGTTCTGCACAAGACGGAGCTGGGACACAGGTTAAAAAATTCATAAAATGTATAACAAAGTTTGTTTGAAATAACAGAGCCATACGAGAACAGTGATCTGTGGATCAGACTAGACTATCGTACCTGTACCATTTCGGGATCGCTGAATTTAAATCCGTGGTCTAATTGATCCCATCCGTCGGGATCAAGGTCATATTAAGGTCGAAGTGAAAAAAAAACGTTGAAGTGAAGAAAAATACGATTCTTATACGTTTTTTTGGGTCCGCTCAATCTGAATCCCTGGTTTAAGCTCATCAGGTCAGAATCATGGTCATTTCAAGGTCAACTTTTGTTATTCTTAATGGAAGCGCATTTTTTATCGCAGATTCTGAAAAAGCGGAATATTTTACATTGACGTATGGTTTGACTTTTATATCAAAGTGTCCTTTACAGGTCATCCGAAGATCGCATCACTCTATCAAACTTATTGATCTAAAATCGAGGATGATCCTCAATGATAACTCTATGGATTAAAAATTTTTATTGTGCATGGTTTATCTTCATTCTATTTCTCAAAGGGATATTGAAGAACCAAGACAGCAAAAACCTATATCCACGGTCTACTGACGAATGGCATTTTCCAATCCTCTAGGGAAAGGGATACGTCTCTGTTATATACTGGCTGATAGAACATCTTAGTAATAAAGGAGATGAAGGTACTAGAGCACCACTGATAGGCCTCACTTTGCTATCCGAGCGAAACGCTGTAATTCTGTCTGAAGGTCATGTTCCTGCTTTTCAGACGAGATAATAGCCTAAGAACGTCAAGAGAGTGATTCGAGTTTCAGGTTACCTGTGCAGATCATTTTGATCGAAAAGTCACAAACCAAATGCCAACGTAAAATATCCCACTTTTTTAGAATCTGCTGACAAAAATGCTATTTCATTTAATTAACAAAAGTTGACCCTGAAATGACCTTTACCCTGACCTTATGAAGTCAAGCAGTCCCCATATAATAATTCAGCAAACCCAAAAATCTAAAAGAATCGTGGTTTTTTCCGCTTGAACGTTTTTCTTAAATTAACCTTAAAATAACTTTAATCCTGACCCGATGGCATTAAATAGACCCCGGTTTCAGATTCAGCTGTACAATATCATACCTCCATTTCACCTGATTTTTTTTTATTGCAGCTGGCAGTTGTCACACATGCCCTGGATTTGTCCTTTCTTTATGGATCTAATGATACAGTTGCTGACACTTTGCGAGAACGAAAAGGTGGTCGATTAACTGCTGAAAGACGAAACAATTACGACTGGCCACAGACTGTAAAAAAGCCATATGATTTTTGCAATGGGAGAGTAGACCATTGTTACAGAGCTGGTATGCTTTTTATATTTTTAAACAGAATAATGATCTTCTTTCAAATTCTGACTTATAATATTTGAGCTTTTAAAGCTGTTCTTAAAATTTTGACCTCTCACCTATAACCCTAAGCCCTTGTTTACACACCCACCTTTATCCATGTTGTTACACACCCGAGGTATCAGAGTGCACAGCTCCTCTGTTTCAAATTTGAAAATAATTATGCAATTGAAATCCTTTTCTTCTTTCGATACGCCAATAAATATGAAAAGTGAGTGTCAAATGCACAAAATGCTGTGAAACACACAAACCACGAAAACAATTAACATAAAAACACATTCAAAATATATAAGCGCACGTCTGTCTGGCCCAGTTAAGTTTTCATTTTGTATAAATAATGCAGTTTATAGATTCTATTTTTTACATGGTTTTAAAGCCCTATTTACTGTTAATTCGTAATTAAAAATAAATAAAGTTGCACTATTCAAACAAAATAAGAACCTTAATGAGCCAGAGAAGAAGCGCCCTTATGTATTATAATTCATTTCACTCAAATTAATAACTTTAATTTAATTTGCGTTGAAGGGATTTTAAATTATTTTTTGGTTTTTTAATTAATGTTTACGATTTTCGAAGATCTTAAGAGATTTCATTAAACTTCTAGAAAGCTTTAGGAAATAATATAAATTTTATATTTAGGGATTCAAAAGTTGTAAAATATTTTAAGGGATTTTGATCTGTAACTTGTTTTGGATCCTCCCTAGAAATAATTTTAATTAAATATATAAACCGCGATATTTTCTATGGCAAGAAAGAGCTCAAAGAAATTATTTGAAGAATGAGTCAAATAGCATTGTAGAGTGCTGATGTAATGTCCATGAAGTTACTTTATTTTTTAAAGGTTTATTATGTTCTAGGATAATATTGTAGGTGCAAATATGTCACTAGTAGTTTCGTTTAGGGTAAGGTATATGGAGGTTCACTGTAAATGGGAAACTGGAGTTATGCATTTGTTTCGAGAACTTTAAAGCCTTTAAAATTATGTGGATATTTGATAAATCCAACTAGTTTAGCTGTAATTTGACCAACACTATTCACTGGTTCACGATTTAATGTCAGTGGGTCCATCCTGAAAATACTTGCCAGCGAAAAAAATAATTCTTGCCATTATAGAGCAATATTATAAATCTTTTTTTTTTTAGTTTTAGCTTATTTCTATTGAAAAAATGTTTATTTTAGAGGGCCGCATTAATCTTCAATACCTGCGACTATTCCATGCAAACATATTACTTGAGTTACAAAGCGTAGTAAGCAAAACACACCCAGTCATGTTATACTGGGAAGGGGACACATAGAAGTAGAAGTTTGAAAAAGAAAGTAGGAAGCGAAAAATGTCATACCGTAACAGCTTACAAGTCGGAAAAGTTAAAGCATAACGTTATTTTACGGCTTCACTATTTGCATCAAACAAAAGATAATTAAGATCAGCCTGTATACAGGAGACTCCCGCGAATCTCCTCTTTTAGTTTAATACAAAACACGCCTATGGTCTGAGAAGCGATTGCTGATGCAATTTATTTCCGACATAGAGTCGAATCAAATAACAGATCAAAGAATCTTTATTTTTTTAATATGTTTCATGGCAGAAAAGATCGCCTAGAGACCGGCGAGTTTACGACAGAAACGTCCATATAAAAAAAGACCAAAGTTTTATTTGTGTCCTAGAAGTACAGAAAGTAAAACTGCATCGTTGTTGGGATCGAACAATTCGTCCGTAAAGATCCTTCTTGCTTCCGGGTAGGTGGCCAAGACAAGATTAGCAAACGTATCTTGGAAATAAACAGATGCCTCAATTAACCAACATGAAACGCAGTCTATTTCGGCATTGTGAAGAAGCTGCTTTCAGTTATCGTCGAAGTATGACGTTCTAAGAGATCCGTAGCAGCACTTCAGCAACTCTTGAATATAGATAAAGAAAGAGACCAAAGCATTCTTCTTAGCCATCAGTCTGAACTTCCTTCTTCTTTTGCTCCTTCTAAGCCTTCCGTCCTCCGTATTGCCCTTCTTAAGAATTATCTAGAGCTTTAGTATGAGAGAATTAGTGCTGCAGCTAAAGTTTCTAGAAAAAAAGCGGTCAGACACGTGCGACTGTCTTATGGCAAGAGGGGGTTTATTTGCTTCAGCCAAGAAGACGAAAATAGGTGTAGAGCTTATACACCAAAAGCAACACGAAGCAGATGGTAAAGAACGCGATCAAGGACAAACAAGGCCAAGTCACTGGCATAAGTAAAAAAGAAAGCACACAATTCAAGACAGTCTCTCCCCCCTTAGGTGCATTAAAGCTGACTATCGAACAACCAAGTGACAACTTACAAAAGGAAATGGAGAGACTCAGATCTCTAAGCCACGGGATTAACGCCTCAGTTGCTTTTTTGAAAGGATCAATTGAAACGTCAAAGGCCTCATGTCTGATAATCAGCAAAAGGTAATCAGCGCACTGTTTGGCTCTCACGCCTTCAAGCATATTAATTATCTGATCTAAACTTAGAAGGAAAAAAAATGAAGACACCCAGCTCTCTCAGTCGCAGGATTTACGCCTCAATGGATTTCTTAAGAGAATCAAGTAGAGCTTTATATAATTATTATATATTATATGTTTAAAAAATAATTTAAATTATTGCGGGCCTCTCAAATAGTCATTTTCTGAATAGAAATAAGCTAAAACTAAGAACAAGAAGAAGAAAAAACTTTTAAATATCATTCTAAGATGGTGTGGATTATTTTTCCAGCTGGCAAGTATTTCCAGGACAGACTAACTGATATTGAATGAATATAAGATTATCAGCACACTTGTTTGCTCGCAGGAGTCTTAAGTTGCCCTGGAATAAGACTGCAAAAATAGACGGTTTATAAGGCCATTTTCACCCACCTCCTCTTGACGTAAAATCCCAAAAGTAGCAATATGGAGTAAAATTTTCAAAGTGTCCCCGCCTAAAATATTCTTGTCCCCTATCTTCATATAACTCCGTCAATTTTAGTAAGGCCTTTTAACAAGGTTGACAAAAAATGTAATCATTATACAGCAGAAAAATTATTTTTGTTAATTATTTATATTATTTTTATAATTTTTTTTTTTATTTAGTATTGGTTGAGTTGTAGAAGGTCATAAGAGCGCAGGTGACTTGCGTCAACTAGCCACAGCGCTACCAGGCGTACTTTAGTGTCTCAGTAGTTCCAATACTTGATAAAAATGATTTTTCTGTAATATTTTTTATCTCTAAGTGAAATCATACAGCCACTGGTGTAATTCTTAAAACTCGGTTTTATTTAGTAAATAGTGTGTACGGAACACAAAAATACCATTCTTTTTTACGCTGCCCGGGATTGACTCGGACTGTCCGTGATTGACTCACCAAAACGTATCTTAAAATGTAGCAGGCGAGCAAAACCATTTACTATAATCGCTTATCATTTTAATATTAATTGTAGTTTCTCTACAAATAGATAGTTTTGAAAAAATTATTCAGAAAATAAGATGGAAAGTATTGTTTAAGTTGTAAAAGATCATAATAGCGCAGGTGCACAGCACCAACTAGCCACAGCGCTAACAGGCATGATGTAGTGTCTCAGTGGTTCCAATACGTGATAAAAATTATTTTTCTGTAACAAGCACTATAATCTGTCAGAGTTTAAATGAGATAGTAACGGCCCCAGAGTTTTAAGCACTACAACTCGACGCCAGCAATCGTACAGCTCACCAAATTTCATTAAAGCCACCCGATAGATTTTTATTTTATTTTTATTTTTTATTTTGCAAGAATTTTTTAACTCTATTGTTATAATACTTCCTCAAGGAAGAACGCCTTTTACCCAGCGCTACATCACAATCAGGGCTCCACCGGAGAAGCTAAGTCTTACGTTTGCCTCTATAGGAGCTTGAACCATACACACCGCAGTCAACCAATATGCGGAAAGCAGCATTTATAAATCAATTATAAACAGTCGCAAAGTTGACCCTGTGGTATAAAGCTGAAATTAGTTCCGTGATGATAACCTCAGTGCCCCGTCGTAAAAAAAATTCAATTTTATGACATTAAAGCGGTTGAAAGAAGAATGAATTGTTGATGGAGTCGAATGTAGGTCGCCCACAATCAAAAAATGGTCCGAGAAAATTGTATCCCCCGTCACCATAACCGACGACAAGTGAGAAAATGCATTCGAAATAATGATTAATTCTTAATTCGCATCAGTCATGTACAGCATAAGAAGAAATTGCGAAGAGGAATAGTTCAAAGGAATCAAGTCACTAACTGAAACTGCTCGACACAGTTCTCGACCAGATGTATTTTGCCGCTCCGAGATCCACCCAACCGAATGAAAGTTGAAATCTCCACGAAGCATAAGAGAATTTCAGCCCTCTGCACAGCTAATAAGTTCACACCACGACTCATTTAAAATGACGAGTGGGGAAGTCTTTAAAATCAAGACAGGTTTTTTGAAACGCAAAATGTACAAATCAAATCTACACGACATTGCAAAGATTTCCTTCTGTTCCTTACACACTCTATTTGCATTCCAATTAACAATATTCAGGAACTTTATTTTGGTCTTGATCATTATTTACTCTGTTAAATCTAGAAAAGGAATCTAAGCTAATTAAAATTTTAATTGATAATAACACCGGTATTCGAAGAATAGACCAAATAACAGAGCGGAACCTAATTGTACCAAAAACCTAAAATTTATTGAATTTAATGTAGTATATTCATGGATAAAAAAATGTGCGAATGCACACGAGAGTCACCAGCTAATTTTTTTGTGAAACTTAGAAGCAAGCCAAAAAAAACGGAACTAGTCCGTGTATATCTTAGTTCTCTGACCCAGATAATCCTTAAGATCAAAATGAGGGAGATCATAAGGAAGAGGCTCTATAGAAAGTACCTCAGGATCACAATAAGAAGCAAGACCATTATCACTATGAAGAGAAATATCCAGGAGAGATCTATATGCGTAATGAATTACTTGAGAAGAATCAATATGGTTATCTACAATATCCTTAGCGCGTCGACGATTTCAGAACTTTAGGCCATCAATGACTTCCAACATGGCTTGCGGAATACCAAACATTTTAATGGAAAAAAGGATAGCAAGCCTACCCCATTGTGTCATATCTGAGCTGAGATCTGAATAAACCGTATAACCAGAGAGCCGTCTCGGCTTGATCAAAACCACAGTGGGTCCACTAACTGTTCCTTATAATTTCAAACTGATACAAATAAATTAGGCAAACTCTTAATAATATTGAATGAAAACGTCAACAGTTGGCTCATTGAGCCTCCACCAGCTTATGCGGACAGTCATTCGTTTGATGAAATTCGCCAAAGCATTTGCATACTTGTCTATCAGTCCTACACTGATTGCCAATGGTGCAAAAGCGTTGACATCAAAAACACCTTCTAGCAGTGTTATAAGCGACATAAAAACAAAAGAGAAGCTTAAACGAAAAATGTTTGTGAAAGCTTTGCCAACTGATGACGAGAACTCAACCATATCCGAACAAGAACCATCCTGGTTTGTTCTGACTCTAAGCGCCAAAACAGATTTCTTAGCAGTCGGTTCGATATTGTTAAACAGATTGCTATCCAAATATATAGTAGCCACATCTTTAATAAAAGCTTTCTTTTTTATCGGAGATTCTGGGATAAAGAGCTTGTAGTCCATAGTCCTAAGATCAGCCGAATCAACTAGAAGGTTAGCATTCCTCCAGTGATCACCTAAGGTCTTAAATTTATTTTGTCTATTCTATAGGAAGGGATTCTTTTCTATACAAAGGGATTTCAAAAAGTGAATGTTTTTGAGAGTAGAGATCATTAGTTTAAAGAGGATCGTCCTGTGGGATATTGTTTAATAAATCAGAATCAGTCAGCTGCTGACTCAAGGTCTCCTCACGATATGACGACTCAAGGGATACATACAAATCCCGAAATGGAGTTATCTTATCTAACTGATTTTCTATTGTAGAAAATAACAAGGGAAAATCTTCTCGTTGGAAATCTTAAAAGATGAATACTTATTTCCACTTTCTGAGATTATTTGGGCCCCATGGCCTCCTATGACGCGTTAGATGATCGTCGACTTCTCTTGTTATCTGATCGTCTGGCAGAAGGGCCTTCAACGCTTCAGCTATACCTGCCGCAACGAGGCTTATTATTATTATTGTTATTATTATTGTCTTGTAACGCTGGTGCATTTAGGTCTTATAGCAATACAGTTTAAAAGCTATTGTACTACACCTTTTATCATAAAACCCTGATAAACAAAGATTTATACACGGGTCGCTCTTGCTGCTAAAGCATAATTTAAGTCCTTTAGCATGAGTACATATACCACTAGACGACTTCACTTTACTAAGTATAGGCCTGTCAAAATTTTTTTTGCTTGAAATGGGCTGAGAACCGCTGTATAGAATCAATTGCAGCCAGTGATAACCTACGACTGCATCTGACTTGATCAGAAGTACTCACATTTGCCTGGACAATTTGCTAGAGATAAGAAAAACTGTCGTAAACCATATCCCGAATTTAGCCGTTTTTTCGACAGTCAAGTTTGAAGGCAGACATTCAACCCCACTTATCGAATGCAAAAAATCATCCTCGTAGTCTAACCTCTCGCTCGACATTATTTAAAAAGCAGCGAATACACAATCTTGTCGTACGTGAACGCCGCTTATAACAGGGAGATCCTTCC
>JAUELO010464923.1:0-12225 GCA_032357855.1 Amphibolips quercusostensackenii
TAAAACAGTTGCACTTCCAATCCAAAAATATGAATTCTTAACCAAGTAGTTAAACTTTTAACAAAAATTGATCAATTTTCAAAGTGCTCCCCTTGTTTATTTATTTTTTTTGTTAATTGAAACGCACTTTGAAACGGTGATCTTTTGTTTCAGGTTTACTGCGTGTACACTACCAGTTCCGCGCTGCCCATTTCTGGATGCAGAAAATACACATCTATAATCTCTAGTCCTATACATCTGTAGCCATGTGTAGTTTACCAGTACCGCGCTGCCCATTTCTAAGCGCAGTAAATTCAACATATTTCTAATCAACAAAAAAACAACAACAAGACTGTTTATCGAAAACAGGGTTCCTATTATACACAACTATAATCTCTAGTCACGCACATCTATAACCGTGGATAGTTTACCAGTTCTGCGCTGCCCATTTCTAGGCGCAGAAAATTCAGCAAATTTTCAATTAACAAAAAAACAACAACAAGACTATTTATCGAAAAAAGGGTTTTTGTCATGCACATTTATAAGCCTTTAGATTATGTGGCAAAAATATAACGTCAAACAATTTCTCAGTGAAGCCGTATTTTGTATTATTCTAAAACCTGACTCGTTTGAAGCACCTTGATAAGAAATATCCAAAAAACACAAAGTAGCTCCAGAGTAACTGGAATTAAAGTTAAATTTCGCTAAAAAAATCGTAGATAGGTTACGATAGAAGCCTCTTTTTAAGATATTAAGGCAGTGATCCTAAAAGTTACAAAAAACGTAACCCAACTCTGGTCGATACCCGGGTCACCGTCGCTGCTAAAGTATCATTCAAGACCTTTAGCATAAATACATATACGGTCAGACCAATCCTAAAGAACATACTTTTTATTGGTTTTATGCACAAAAATTTATAAAACAAAAGAAATCATATGTTGTTTCCCATTATGTACAATTTTTTAACCAGGGCACGAAAACACATTTTTTGAAAAAAAGACGATGAATGTACTTACCAACAAAATCAAGAAATAGCAGCCAAATGGTCAGCAGAGTACAGGTAGAAATCTTCATTTTACTGGACGAACAAAAATAATCTTCAACAAATTTTTTTAGCTTAAGATGACAAATTTTGAAAAAGTTTGATTTGTCTATATACCAGCAATTATCTCATGACTGTCAAGCATGCTTATTAAGGCGGGGGAACAGAGTTGCGATAAAAAGTTTAGTATCATCTGAAGTGATGGTGCTATCAAATAACAGAACATTATTTGTTCTTTCTGAAAATGGTCGAATTAAAAAAAAAACGAAGCTAAAAAATCACATCCAGGTGGCAGACACAATTCGCCACAAGCTTATCTTTGACAAACATGATTATTTAGGCTTGTCGTTGCTGTAAAATAGGGCAACACTATTTTTGTATTTTTTCGACAATTTTTAAGTCTTAAATGGACCTAATCAACAAGTGACATTTGTAAAACAAACGTCGCAGGAAAATGATCTTGTGGCGTCTTTAACAATTTATGACAAGGCCACTTTTGAAAAACATGTTTATTTCCACTCGGAAGAGAAATTTATTGAACCAAGAAAACTGTTGTCTTGGATATGCATGAAAATTGGGCTAAATCAGACGTCATCAAACAAAGCGTCTAATTAAAAAATGATTATCAATAAATCCATTGCCCTTTCTTAGTCAAATTTTGAAAAAAAATTTTCGTATCATGTTTGGCTTGTCCAAAAATTAGCCTTTCTTTATTTCTAATATTGTTTTCTACGAATAAAACAAAAAATGCCCGTCATATCCAAAAGTGATTCCTGAAAAATTTCTAGACATTTTTTGGGTACACAATATTTGTTAATTTATCTATCTTCGTAACTTGCATAGTTTGAAATTAAAACGAAATTTCTGATTTTTTATTGTGTTTTGGGTGATCAAAATTTCAGTTTTTAAAAACCTTTCAAATGAACTTTAGATTGTTCGAAGTTTCGAACTCTTAAACTTGGTTAAATGTTTTCAAAGGTAATAATTTTTGAGTTGTAATTTATTATATTTTCACTTCATATTTTATTTATACTCATTACTTTACAAAACAGATAATTTTTAATCAAGAAAAAAGTATTTTTATTAAGATTTTTGACTTTTCAACCAAAAAGTTGAACCTCTAATTACCGAGAAAATATTCTACCCAAAAAGACGACTTCTTGAAAGAATATATGGATTTTCTACCCAATAATTAAATTTTGAATTAATACAATATACAGGCCAAAGTTTCAAGCAAAAATAAAACAGTGAAATTTTCAGATAAAAACTTTAATAACAAAAACTTGAAACAAAAAAATTAATTTTTAACAAAATTGTTAAATTTTCAACCAAATACATTAATTTCAAACGAAGTTATTTCATTTTAAAGCCTAAGGACGAATATGATGAACAAGAAAGTTAAATTTTTAACCCATAGATATGTTTTTTAAACAATAAGCCTAATTTGTAACAAATACCTAAATGTTTTACAAAATTTTTTAATTTTTATACAAAAAAGGCAAGTTTTCAACAGCACAGTAAAATTTTTAACAAAAGAGCTTATTTGGAAGCAAATAGTTAAATTTTCTACCGAAAAATATGCGTTTTTAACCAAATATTTAGATTTTTGACTCGAAAATTTTCATTAAAAAAAAAATTAGAATAGTTTGATTGTGACGTTTGAACAATAATTTTAATCAGGCATGTAACAAAATTTCATTAAAATAATGAAATTTTTATCCAGGAAGATAAAACTTCAACTAAAAAATGAATTTTTAATAAAGCAGTTGAATTTTTGATGAAAACGATGACTTTTTAGCAATATACATTCATTTCCAACAAAATAATTGAATTTTGAAACATAATATATAATAATTAATCAAACGAAATAAATACTGAAACAAAAATGTAATAGCACCCTTTTCAATACAGAAATGAACTTTTACTTAAAACAATAGTTGGATTTTCTCATTAAGTCATGGGCTTGCCAATTTTAAATTACATGATTTTAACTTTTATAATTTTTTTTTGCATTTTGTATCAGGAATTTTATTATTGGGGAATTGTTAAATTTAATTATACTAAAAACTCTCAGAAATTTTTTTATTCGGCAATTTTCCAATCTGAGAATTTTATTTTGTGAAGATTTTATAATTCGCGAATTTTATTATTTGGGAATTTTCAAATTCAGGAATTTCGCAGTGTCGGGAACTTTATTTTTACGGGGTTTTTAAGTCGTTCCAATTTTTTGTCAGGGATTTTATTATTCGGGAATTTTAAAATTTAGTGAAATTGTAAATTACTTAAAATTTTATTATTTAGGAACTTTCCAATTCGGTGTGATTATGAACTGTTAGGTAATTTTATTGTTCGGAGATTTTCCATTCGGAAATATTATTACTCGAAAATTTTGTTTGGGAAAATTTTCAACCCGGGTATTTTATTATTCAAGAATGTTATATTTCGGGAACTTTACAATTCGAGAATTTTTTTTATTTGGAAATTTCATCATTAGGAAATTTTATTATTTGGGAATTATCTTATTTGTGAAATTTATAATTCGGAAATTTTCCAATTTGGGTCAGAAGCTTTTTAATTCTGAAATTTTATTATTCGGAAATTCTATTATGAGGAAATTTTATTATTCGTGGTTTTTACAGTTTGTTAGTTTTATTATTCGGGAATTTTACAATTTTGGAATTTTATTGTTCAGGAATTTCTAATTTGGAAATATTATTACCCGAAAATTTTGTTCAGGAAAATGTTAAGCCCTGGTATTTTATTATACAAGAATGTTATATTTCGGGAACTTTACCATTCGAAAATTTTTTTATTTGGAAATTTTTAAATTCAGGTATTTTATTCTTTCAGAATGTTATAATTCGGAAAATTCCCAATTCGGGTCAGGAACTTTTCAGTTTAGGAATTTTATTATTCGGAAATTTTATCATTAGGAAATTATATTATTTAGGAATTATCTTATTTGTGAAATTTTTAATTCGGGAATTTTCCAATTCGGGTCAGAAGCTTTTAAATTCTGAAATTTTATTATTCGGAAATTCTATAATATAAGGAAATTTTATTATTTGAGGTTCTCCAATTCGTAAGTTTTATTATTTGGGAATTTCATAATTTTGGAATTTTATTGTTCAGGAATTTTGCAAGTCGCGGATTTCATTATTCAAAACTGCTATGGTTCCGGAATTTTCCAATTTGTGAGTTTTATTATTCGGAAATTCTATAATTCAGGCATATTATCATTCGGAAATTTTTGAAACTGGTAATATTATAAACTGTTCTGCAATTTTATTTTTCGGGAATTTTCCAATTCAAGAAATGTACAACGTCAGAAATTTCATTTTTTGGAGCATTCCCAGCCACCCCGGTTGATTTAAAATTATTTCTGAAACAAGTTTTGAAGAATGTTCAAACAATTAATTTGTTTTGACGTTTTGCATTGCACTGTCATAGTAATAGTCACGATGATTCACAATCTAATGTGAAATCCATAAAAACAAGAACATTTTCTAAGCGTTCTCAAATTAGATACCCAAGGGATTCAAATAAAGATCTTTTTATCATACAAAGAATTCAGAAGTATTTCTATTTTTTAACACTCTTTTTTCTAGTATATTTTTATAAGTGCAAATCTCTCAAAAGACAAAATAATTTGTTTAAGTTTTCTAAAAAAAAATAAGAAAAAATGAGACACAAAATTATTTTTGGCAAAGATGTTGACTTTTTGTTTTTGATTAGATCAAGTCATCAATTTTTTTCTTGGGCATTGTTTTCACCAAAACACGTGTATTTTTATCAATAGAAATGTTCTAGATGCCTAAAAAAATTCTCTCAACGTTTTTGTAGAGTTGAAAGTTATTTTTTCAAAATCGAGAATTTCTCTTAGAATATAGATAGAAAATCGCAGTTTAAAAAACATTTTATCACTTTTTCTCCAATTTTCGATTAGAGTGAGGCTGTCCTGGTTTGTCGCGTGACCGACACATTGCGTCACATACGCGTGCGACTCTAGCCTAAAAATATAAAAGAAGCGCTATTCATTAAAGGCGTTTTCTCTTGTTGCTAAAAGCTTTTTCGTCTCAATAAAATTCACAACAGCGACGGACGATTGGCTAGAAAAAAATTGAATAACTGGGAACTGCGAAAACATATCGAATCTTGCGAAAGTAGGTACTAACGAAGTAACGATACTTTAAATATCATATCTTTGTTTCCTATTGTTCATATAACTAAGAGAAGGTATAAGATTTGTGTGAAATTGCCCCCTTCCCCCTATTTCAAGTGTACACGTTTTGAGATCCTTCAAGCTTGAAAAACACACACATGTATGTACATATTATAACCCTAAATTTGTAACAAGAATTATTTTTACCTTAATTTTAAATTGTAGTTTGGATGAGAACACTCCAACTACTTTGCCTGAAGGGAACCAGTTAGTTTCTGCTAAACTACCAAAAACATGATAATTATTATGGTGATAATAATGATAAACTCTACTTTCTTATCAAGCTAATTATCTTACTATTATATTAATTTGCCCACTAGCCTGCTTGATAGAGGGACAAGGTAAGGAGTACGCAGAGTATGAGAAAAAAATAAAAATGAGTACACTGTATGTTATATTAAACAAATGACACTTATATTTAATAAAAGTAATTTACTACAAAATCACGCGGCATTCATGATGTTTGAATGGGCTTACCTTCCCATAGATGCTGTACCGATGAGAGGTACTCTGATATATTTATACAATTTATACAAGAAGGCTACTACATCGAACTGATAATTAAGGCATTATTTTAATGTAGCCTAATACACAATTTTTCTGTCCAAGCGGGGTCCAGATTGGCCCATAAGTTACTCTACGTGCACGACAAATTAACTCGACAGCGAAATCAAACGACAAAACGTACCCAAGAATACTTCAAAATGTGCGAGTCGGAACTATTTTTCATTACAGTCAATTCCGCGAGCGCAGGGGTCCATGGTGGCCCATTAGAATCAGATTGTTTACTTAGTTGCACTGACTCGACTATTTGTTCGCAAAATTAATAAAGTCGGAATAATCTATCCGGCAGTATTTGTTTTCCACGCGTGGTTTTTTTGTAATTCCTTTCTTTCATTTGTCTTTGATTTGTAATAATGGAAGTGCCCTTCAGCCGCTGCATCGAGCGAGTTTAGAGAAACAAATGATTGTAGAGTCGCGTCGTCGTTCCTTGTCTTATGCGAAAGCACCGAGATGCCACGCGCGAGAGAATACTAGAACTAAAGAGTAAGAGGAACGACCGGTAGAAGACGACGACTGTCAGTTCGCTGCTCTGCAGCGTGGTGACGCACAGTCGATGGCGGTCCGTCAGCGCAAGCTCCCATGGTCTGCTGCCCTCTAAAGCTGCTATGTTTCTCCTAACATTTTAGTACGCAGCAAAAATCTCATCTACTGCTCATGTGCTAGATAACATCTTCTTCTTAGCTGCTGTCATTACTGCACGTTCACCCTGATAAGTTGCATCTATAGACCTTGACAGCCGTTGTTGTTATAAGTAGGTGATCCACCCATAATCCCCTCTAGTCGCGTATGAAATAAAATAACAAGGAAAGATAGAAAATTACTGAGACTAACAAGAACTCTCTCTCTCTTTTTCTTTCAGTTTGCAATCCCGTGATCTAGCGAATTATTTAACTCGTCAGGTGACCCAACCGTCAATTTTTGACAGGTAATATTTTCAGGTGGTTTATCACACTTTTATTGACATCAACTAGGTAAAATCAATAATAAAACAATAATGAATTTTAATTTTTAAAGTGTTACAGATTGAATATTAGCCGTTGAATTCTTATATTCTCGGCTAATATTTTTGTTTACACTATAGGCACACAGCTAAATATTTCATTTGTTTTTGCAAACTCATGTCCTTAGTAAATTGAAAAATTTCCTTTAAACCAAAATTTAGAGTATTTTTTTAGTATTTGTGCTGAGAAGTGGGTTACCTCATTTAAATTATAACATAAAATAATAACAGAAGACTTGTCCTGAGAGGTTACTTGAAATAAGTGACTACATTAATTAAATATACTTAGTGTGTCTAAGAGTAACCGAGGTTTCTATTACGCACTCTTAACTACTTAGTATACTTCGATGACGGCACAGATTATTTGATTTACTCTAAAATAAAGACTGCGAACTAGCTTATTTCAACTTAGACGATTAAATAAAACAACGAGCCTACTTAGAATAGGAGTGAGTACGAGTTTTACGCGATTACCCATGCCCGAGTCTAAATCCGGGTGGCGCTTATTATTCTCCAGCCCTTATTTCAAATTTATTCCAGGATCCTCCTGGGCCTCCTCTCTGTCTTCATGATGAGAGTAATCCAGAGTTGAAGGTCACGTGGTGAAAACTCAGCCTTTCTCTCCCTTAGATTGCAAATAGTTTTTTGCGAACGGGGTTCGCGATCCAAATTGAAGAATGCAGGAGTCACTAGGTTGCTACTGTAAAGTGTCGTATTGTAGGAAAATGGAAACCTATTGAGGTGAGGGTCCAAATTCCTATGATCTTGGTCAATAAATGACCTGATCATGGTTTTAAGAATCCTATTGGTTCTCTTCATAGGATAAGCCTAAGAATAACAAAGGGTTGGGGGGGGGGGGTAATGAATGATGAATACTGTATCCGAACGCTAATTTATTTATTGCCGTATTATTGAATTTAGTGCTACTATTTAAGTGGAGCACCCTAGGCATTCCTCACCTTGTTACAATTAGTTCAAGGCAAGCGAGATTAATACTTGCTGCATAAGCATATTTAAGGGTGCCACTATTATACATTTCAAAAATAGATCCTAAAACACCTATAAATATACATTGCCCTGCTTAGTTTTAAGAAAGAGCCTCATTACATCCAGAGCGACTACAGTCCATGGTTCTTAGACGATTCTCTGAATCATAAGCCCTTGCCTTTGAGTTTGTTCAGGTTTATTGTACTGGCATGTTTCACAGTTTCAGAAAAATTACATAATGTCCTTAAACATGCTAGGCCCATGAAAATAAATTGTGTCACCAGAGTCAAAGGTTCATAGTCTTTTATGATGTCTTTTAGTAGCGGATTGCTCCGGTACCTCCAAAGATTCCCGCTTAACACTTTTCAATCATGGTACTTCTTAGGTAACGTCAGCACAGCCTTACGCCGTCTGGTGTACCACATATCAACGACAGGCATCATGGCCGCAATATGGTCGATTTCTCCATCCTCGAACATAAGGGATAGTGCATCCGGCATTTGGTGCATTAAACCCTCACGGTGGAAAATTTTCAGATTATATTCTAGAAGATCCAGCGCGCAACGCGATAATCTGCTTTTCGGATTTTTGAGGTTGTGCACCTATCAGAAGCTACTGTGGTCTATCACCATGGAAAAGTAATACCCTTCGGAATAGTACCGAAACTTTCTGATGGCCTTTGATACGGCCAGGCAATTTTTCTTAGCTGTCGAGTAGTTCCGCTTCGCTTTAGATATGACTTGACTCGCGTATGCAATCACACGCTCTTGTTTGTCTTAAATTTGTGTGATGAATACCTCAGATCAAAATCACTGGCGTTTGTTTAAACGCAGAATGGTAGATTCAAGTCAGGGTACGCTAATACAGGCCATGACACCGAGGCTGTTTTTATAGTCTGGAATGCCTCTTTCAGATTGTTTTTCCACGAGAAATTGTAATTTTTTTTGGTTAAACGGGTGACTGAATCACAGATTCTAGCATGGTTCTTGATGAATGGCCTACTAACAATTTATATATATTTACTTTGAAATCCAGGAACTTGACTTTTGTCCCCCAGAAACTTGACCTTGTCCATTAGGCTTTAAAAGGTTGCTGGAGCCCCGTTAAGACCAATCGGAATATGTTTGAATTGGTAAAACCCTTTTTCAGGGATGGTAAAAGCTGAGATAAGCTCAATATCTTTACCTAAAGAGATTTGGTGGTGAGCCTTGTTCAAATCTAAGATAGAGATGTGCCGATCAAAGCTTGAGCGGTTCGAGATTTTAGCTATGAACGGAATCGAATACGGATTTTCGTTCGGCACCTAGTTAAACCTTTAAAAATCGATACACATACGGTAGTTACCGTCTGGCTTACGGGCCATTACTGCCGGGCTGCACAATTCACAACCTGAGTGTTAAATTGATTTTCGCTTAATTACTTCATTCGCTTCTGGGATTAACGCATCACACACTTCAGGTGATATGCGATGGTTCCTCTGTAGAATAGAAGGACTTTCTCGCGTGTCGATTACGTGCTTAACGAATTTTGCGGCGGGTAACTTTTCGGGCTTCAGTTTTATTATTTTTTTCAAAAAACTGGTAAACCTAACTTGCTCCGCTTCTTTTAGCAATGCAATGCCTTTATAGGTTTTAAAATTATTCTCGACCGCAGGGCTAAACGCAAATTCTATAATGAGCACGTGAGCTAGTCACAACTGCTTGTCCCGCAAGTCCAAAACAAAAAGAAACTCTTTAGTGAAGTCCACATCTAGTACGCAAGTATCGGCTAGCCCAGAAATGATTTTGAAATTAATTAAATGAGTGGTTTATGAAAAGGTCGCCATCAGACACGCCTCGCCAATAAACGACTTAATAGTGCAATTAGCCATCATGATAGCACCTAGTGATTAAAATCAGGGTACGTTAATGCAGGCGATAACATCAAAGCTGTTTTGAAAGTCTGGAATGCCTCTTCCTGCTTGTCTCTCCAGGAGAAATTATAATTTTTCTTGGTTAAATGGGTAAGTGACTTATAAATTCTATCAAAATTCTTAATAAATCGCTTATACGATGACGTAGCCCCTATGACATGTCTGACGTGTTTTAAAATCCTGGGGCAAGGTTATTCAAGTATGTGGCGGACTTTATAATCGTCTACCAACAAACCATCTTTATTTACCTTAAACCCCAGAAACTTGACTTTCGTCTGACAAAATTTACTTTTGTCTGGGCTTAAGGCCAGCTTTGCTTTATCGAAACGCCTAATGGTTCGCTCTAATCGATACAGATGCTCTTTGAATGGTTCTGCGACGACGATCACGTCGTGAGAGGACGTAAATACGTGCGTAAAGACAATGCCTGCTCAAGTTTCAGTATCATTTTTGCTCGCGGGGCCAAACAAAAATTTAATGATTGGCACGTCAGCCAGCCACAACTAACCGTCACACAAGTCCAAAACGAAACCAAACTTTCCAGCACAGTCCATGCCTAGTACGCAAGAATCGGTTAGCCCAGGTACGATTTTAAAATTATTAAAATGAGGGGTTTTTAAAAAGGTGGCCGGCAGACACGGCCTACCAACAACCGACTTAATAGTGTTATGAGCCATCATGACAGCGCCCGCCTTAAAATGATCAATTTTTTAGCAACCAAAAGCGAGAATCTGCAACTCTACTGATCCTAGATAAGTTATTGATAAACCCGTGTCTACCAAGAAATGTATTTTAGTACCCTCTATCTCTATACTGACAAAGGGTCTCGAGTTGGTACTAATCCCTAAAAAACGATCAAGTATGGTTTCAGACAAATTTTGTTACAGGTTCTTTTTCATCTTTTGATCATCTGAGAGCCCAATAAGTACAGCACTCTAGCATGGGTATGATTTAGAACAAGAGAGCGAGTGTGAAGACCAATTAAGAACATAAACTCAGGAAAAGAGTGCTGAGTCAATACAGGGTGAAGAGTCAAATTAAAGGAAGTTAAGTCAGGTACGTCACTAATAGCAGAAATGAGGGTCTGCCTTGAAATAAAAGAAGTAGCTTCGACCCTGATATCGCCCTTCTATAATAGTTTTCCTGAAAATAAGCAGAACTACAAGTCTGCCTAGTTTGACTGTGTTTGTCGCCATTATGGCGAAACTTGGCTAATTCAGTTTCGCAATTTCTTTACTCATGCTCAGAGCAACTACAATTGAAACAAGGGGGTTTGGCGTTTGTCAAGACCCTCCTTTGCAGAGGTGGACTTAAAATTTGCATGTGAGCAGGCCTTGGTGCCTAATTCATCCGCCAACTTTACCCTTGCACTTACCAATGATTCAACAGATAGGTTGGCACTGCTAGATGTGGTTTCACTGGTACTTTGGCTAGCTCCGCGAGTAAATGTAAGGTTTTTGGCATACGTCAATCAAGGACAGAGAAAATCTTTTGCGCTAGAGGGCAACCTCTTACATTTATCAATTTTTGTCGTTCTCTCTACTACTGTAGCTAGCAGCGTTAACTGATTATAATCAGAAAACTCTAAACGGCGAAAAAACCTTTGAAAATTAGTTCTAAAATCACAGTGGTCCCTGTCCACCTGTTCTTTCATCGTAACAGGGCGTTAATGTTTTAGAAACAACCCCTGCAAACAGGTTATAAAATCATCTGCAAGGGCAATTTGTTTAAAATGAACGGGATCCCTATTAATAATTGCTCAACTGTAAGGCCGGAAACTGATCGCCCTCCTCTATCCGGGTTGAGGAATTCTCCGGACTTGTTTTATTCTTCCCACTAGACGTGATTTCCAATTTTTCACTTAGAGGAAGCCTACCCCCTCCCGACTGCTTTATAGGTGCGAAGATTAAAGAGTAAGGTGGTAAGGTGGAGGGTGGTATATTAAAGTGTGGCCTGTTAAAAAAGGAGGTTAGATCTCTGTGGGCCTGTCGCAAACGTCGTAAAAGCTTCAAAAGGTGCTCCTAGGCTCTGCGACCCCCATATTAACATCACGGCTGATCGATTACCCAAGAAAGTGCATATTTGATCATACTGGGACGATGAAATCCATAGACTATGTTCCCACCTTCTATAGAGGTCACGTCGCGCGGGACCATTTTCCTTAAAAGGTGCACGATAATGTGTAGAAAACCCTAAAAATGGCTCCATTTCGGTAGCTAAGGTTTTGCAAGGTGAAGTACGCTCCCGAAGTCAACATATTTTGTATTGGCGCTTAGGCTGTTATAGCAGTATTCTGACCTGGGGTGTGTCCCAAAACACCGCCTTCAGTCGTTTAAATATCACTTTGTGGTAGGTAGGGGTCAAGGTCCATACTGGCCTCGCATGACAAAACACCGACGATGTGCCTGTAACCGAGGTGTGAACACGAGGATTCTCAAAACAAGATGGAGTCAAATGCGATTCGAGGGGACTAACAGTTATTTGCCGTTTTGTACCGACATGAGGAGATTCAAGTATTC
>JAUELO010464930.1:0-21948 GCA_032357855.1 Amphibolips quercusostensackenii
AATTGAATATTTAACCAAATAGTAGAATAAGTAACCAAAAATAATTATATTATCTTATTCTGTTACATGAATTCAGTTCGTATTTCAGCGAAAAAAACGATAGAAAGAGAAAGTTTCTTAAAAACAAGAGAAAAAAAGCGAGGCAATATTTTTTAAATAGGGGAAATGAGGGGAGTACCGAAAAGAGTTCTAAGTCTGCTAAGAAAATCTTTTTGTATTTTTGAATATAAAATACGATTTGTTTTTCATACATTTAATTAATACTACTAAATATTTAATCATAGCATTTACGAGTGCAAGTATTATTTTAGTGATTCTGATAATTCCAATTCCTTTTAAAGTACTTCTAAATGCTTTTAAGTTCTTGATAAAGAGTACTATACTATCATAATTGCAACAAAATTAAGAGGTAGTTAAAACATTTTATCAGAATTTTAATTTAAGCAATTATTGCAGGAATATTATTGGATATAAATTTATATGGTATAAACAGTAGTGCCTTGTATACTTGTAATTACAACGCCTCTTTGCTAATGTTTCTCTATCCACGACAGATCAGATACAAATGGAAGCTTAAGTGAAGGTTGTAGAGGCATGCAATTGCGGTAGGCAGTCTCGATTTACTTGGTGCAAAAGAGGGGATTAGAGGTGGTAGCAGTGCCTTACATGGTAACATAGGCGGTACAGTAACTTCGTTATAAGACCACTTAAGTATGATCAGGTTGCCGCCATGTAAATTTCCATACACCTGACATTCATGAACTCAAGATGAAATATGAAATTGAAGATGAACATTAAACATTTTTTTTTTAAAGTAATAAACACAATTCAATAACATTTTTACCTTAAAAATATACACTTGAAAAGGGGGAGGAGTAGGTGGAAAGGAGCAGGTGTGGTGCCATTTAAGAAGATGACACTAAGGGCAAAAAAATTTTAAATTCTTCAACGTTTTATATTGAGTTAACATTTCCTGTACGAATTTAAAAATAAAACAGTCTTGGTAGGAGTAGAAGTAGTACAAGACAATAGTATCTCAAAATTGTGTAATTTTGAACATTTTATTTTGAACAAAATATGAAATGACGCTAAGCTTAATACAAATTTATTGTTTGCATAAAAAAAAGAAAGGTAATTTGAAAATAGAACAGTCGTAGTAGTCGTAGTAATACAAGACTATATTTCAGAATTGTTTAATTTTAATCTTTTTATTTTGAAGAAAATATAAGATGACGCAAAGTTTAATAAAAAGGTATAAATTGTTTGCATCAAAAAGATACACTTGGAAAGGTGAAAAAGGGAATAGAAAGGAGCAACTGTAACCAAAGTCAATAACAGGCAACTGTAAATTATTAACTTATAAAAATTAAAAAAAAAAACTAAAAATGATATTCAATAGAGCTTTTTTCTATTTATTGAAATATCCGGATTATGTAAAATTTCAAATTAGCCGCAAGCCATTACCTTTTAGAGTAATGAATACATTTCAATAAAGACCAACTCAACAATGCTAAATTTTCAAATTGAAGAAGAAACTGCAAGGCTGATTAATCCATAATATTATTTGTAAGGCTGATGACTAATGCTCATTAAAAAATTTATAAGGGAATAAATCTTACCGCTTACGACCTTATGACGTGCGGCACTGGCTTAGCAGTCCAAGGCTTGCATTTTCTCCTGGAGAGCGTGTCCTGACCAGTCTTACTGCGGTTTGAATATTTTAAAAAGAAGATATTCTGGTATTCTTCAAAAAGAATCACTCCCGTCTTTATTTATGCCAATCTTTTTAGTTAAAGTGCTATTGTTTCCTTAAGGTGTGTCGGAGAGGAGTAGAAGAATAAGCTTTACACTCTTTCCCCTATTCCAATTTTTGTAGAATTCCTCCTTTTCCTATGTTTTTATGAAACTTTCCCTTTTTCTGTTTTTTTTTTGCCTAAATGTAAACTGAATTATAGCGAAATCTAGTAAGAAAATACAACTATTTTGAATTAAAAGTTAATTCTTTTTAGTTAAAAATTCTACTATTATATTTTTGGTTCGAAATTCATATATTTTGATTTAAAATTCTACTGTTAGGTTAGAAATGTAATTACTTGCTTATATCTAAACTAAGTTGGAAAACATTCAAACTTTATTCGTTTAAATATTGCCAAACATAAAAAACGCTTAAATCGGCCAATGGCTAAACAATTTAGCATTTGTTAAGTGTTTAATTTGGAGATGCACATATCGCTATTAAAACGTCATCTTTTTTTCAAAAATTTACATGTATTGTTGATGATTCGTCTTATCGAAAAGAAAATTAGCTTTTTTGGTTTGAAAATAATTCTTTTTATAGAAAATTCATCTTTCATAGTTAAAAATAAATTTTTAGTCAAAAATTCAACTGTCTTCTAAAAAATTGATCTTTTTGCTTTGAAAAATTAGCAAAAATTCGACCATTTTGTTGAAAATTGACTGATTCAGTTACAAATTTAACTATTATGTTCAAATGTCATATTTTGGGTCGAAAATTCATCTAATTAATCTATAATTGATCTTTCTTGGAGAAAAATTAACTTTTTTGTTGAAAATTGATTGAAAATTTGACAATTAGTTTTCAAAATTTTGATTTTTGGTTGTAATTCATCCCTTTTTGTTGATCACTTCCACCATTTAATTGAAAATTCATTATTGTAGGTTACAATACTACTATTTGATTAAAAATTAAAACATTCTGTAAGGAATTCCTCTTTTTCTTAAAAGTTTGACTACTTGGTTATAAAATAACTGTTTGATTCAAAATTAACCATTTTTTTTTGTTAAAAATTCAACTATTTGGTTAAATATTTAACTATTTGGTTGAAAATGAATATTTTTGTTGAAAATTAATTTTTTCGGATTTAAAACTCAATTGTTTTCTCAAATATTCGACATTTTTTGTTTAAAAGTCAACTATTCTTTTTTAATAAATTTCTTTATGTAGAATATTCATTTTTTTAAAATTAGAAATGCAAATATTTTGTTGAAAATGCAATATCTTTCGACTTGAAATCTTAGAAATTTAACGCTCGGTCATTGTACTTCCCCCCATTTCGGCATAAGACTTTTAAAATTAAAATTCAAACCACCAACAAATAAAATTTGGTGATTGTGAATTCTCTTTTGTTAAAGCTCATTCGCTTTTAACAAACATATTCTCATCACGTTCCTCGTGGAAAAAAGGTCAAAAGCGAATTTTTAGATCTAATTTTAAGCAAAAAAATTTATTCTCAAACATTTAATAGTACCTTCAGTCTTTTTGCCAAAAATTTGATTTGCTAATCTATAATGTCATTTAAGAAAAATTAAAACATAAACAACGCATCTAATCAAAAAGATATTTTATAACAAATTTGTCGATCTTTTTTTGGTGTGCAGCCTTTGCTCATTTATTTTTTATCGTATATTGTGCTGTTTTTCCAAAAATCTTAAATTTTGTAATGTTATTTTTTACGATTAAAACATAAACTATGCATTCTATAGCCAAATTTATTATGAGAAATTTGAAGACCTCTTCTAGTGATGAACTTTTGTCTATTTATCTTTTTCGTATCTTGTGTTGGTTTTCTACAAATTTAAAAATGGATTTTTTATTTTTGATAGAATTTTTCACGACTGAAGCGAAAAATATGTATTTTTTCAGAAAAATGGTTTTAAGAAAATTTGTTTACCTTTTTAAGGTAGACAATTTTGCTTTTCAACATTTCTTTCATATCTTGTATATTTGCCCTGGCAAACGGTATGTTTAGTTTCTTAAAAAACATTTTTGATGCATTAAACCAGAACTTTTAATCGTAAATAAATGGTAAATGAACTCGTCTATTTCTTTTAGGATCAAAGAACGTGTGCTAAGACTTAATCAAATCTAATTATTTTTTGAAAGTTATAGTGCCTTCATACCACTTACAGACAGACAGAAACCTTTGTAAAAATCATTTTTTTTACTTAGAATGTCATAGAACGTTGAGATTTCATGAAAACCGACGAAGACAAATTTTACATAAAAGTAATACCTTCTTATTCGGATGAGAATGTAAAAAGAAGAAAAATGTTTGAAACTTACTAGGATGCTTCCCTATACTCAAAATTATTCTTTATTCACGGATCAATCACTGAACTTGAATTTAATACTTCATTTTAATATTTAATTGCCATGGCGATTATTCAGTATTGACAATTTTGACATCAAACCAGTGATCATCAACAATAGTAAACAATAAGAAACTATTAAATATTTAAATTTATTATGGATAGAAAACTTATGATTTGGCACAAGTTTTTCACAACACTCAAAACATAGGTTAATGAGCAAATTTGTTCAAAAAAGTTTATGAACACGTTCGAAAAAATATTTTTTCAATAATAACCTACGACTTCCTTATACTTTTAATTGACTGGCGATCACCCAATGATCTGAAACAACTGACTGTCGATTACTGGGATTTTTGGCACTACTATTTATAATTTATTAATTTTATTAGGTCAGCAAGTATTTGTCTGAGATGTCAGTTACATATTATTCTTGAAATATAAGTGTTTCTAAAAATATTATTTGTTTTGCTTCCATTTTTTAAGATTTCCAATGGTAGGCAGATCACTTAAGTTGGCAAAGACTGGGCATTTTACTTCATCTAGTAGTAATTTAAACAAAATCCCAGAAAAAACAAAGTGTGAATCTCACACCAATTTCAGGGTACCATTTACCTGCAAAAAAAATTAGTCATGGTAGTGTGAATAGTACCACTTACACAAGGTATCGTTTCCCCCAGACTTGGGGTACAAAACGTCACCTGCTGTCAATTGTTTTTACAGTTTTGCGGCAAAAACAATAGTCGATATTTTCGTACCCCAACGCCAAGCGAAATGGAACACCATCTTGAAATTAGGTGCAACGAAATTTCATCCCAGAGTTTTTACTCTGTTCGGTCGTATGGGCCTGCAGCAATCATAAATAACTTTGCCCAAATATTTGAACTTTCTATTTTCGAAACTGTTCAAAATGCCTTTGCACCACATTTAACAAAATTTCAGGATGGTTTCACACCTAAGAGATCGTGCGTAACTAATTTAACCTTCTTTACGTAAATTGTTAATTTAGCTCTTCAGGAGGGTAAGCAAGTCGACATTATTCATTTAGATCTCTCAAAAGCATTTGATTCCATTAGTCAACACCTTGCACTTAATGAATTGTTAGCGTTAGATTTTCCAAGAAACTTGGTTAGCCTGATTATAGATTATTCGCCTAATACATCTCATATCGTGCAGTATTGTGGTCACTCTTCCAAAAGTTTCATTCCAACCACTTGGACCCATTACATTTTATGTCTATGTGAAGGATGTATTAGTTGGAATAAAATGTTACATGCTATTGTTTGCAGATGACATTAAAATACTTAGAAAGATTAATTGTCTTAGTGATACTACGAGTCTGCATGTGGATCTCAATTTAATATTGAAATGCTTTAGCGATCATCTCCTTGAAATAGCTGCATCGTCGGTTAAAGCATTAGGGTTCGTTATTCGATTCTCTAGGAACTTTAAGTCTAAGTCAGTGGGTTTTAATTCACCCGTATACTTCATGTGCAATCACTTCAATTTGATGTGCAAACGTTCTGAGGCTGAACTCAACATTTTTTGTATTTCGGCGACCGATTTTTCCAGAGACCTTATTTCATACATAATGTCGCTTACAGCGTATAAGTGAGTATTTATATAGTATTTGGGTTGAGGTAACTCTCTAAATCTGAATCAGCGAAAAGGATACTGCTAATTCAAATTAGCGTATATGCACTAATAAAGCAGCGAAATTTAGCTGCTGATCAGTAAAATTTCACTGATTAACAGCTAAATTTTGCTACTTTGCCAGCGTATGGGCGTTTGCACGTAAGCTGTCATTTTTTTGTCATTGTGATATTATAGGCAAACCTACACGTAAAATACAAGTTTGCAGTCATTGCAGAAACCCTCATAAAAAGATATAATATATAATAGTTGAAAAAATACACAAAATATACTTGTGTCATATTTGACATTTTTTGAGAAAAATCATGCTAGTTCAATGGAGCATGGGCTACTAAAATTTTATGTGTTTGACACTATGCTTTGATTTATAACTCAGAAAAAAATCTGAAAGTCGTGTCACCGCTTTTAAAATTCTAATGTCCGCTCCAAGCTCTGTAGTTATGGAAAAAGCGCGAAACTACTTAGGTAAAAAATCTTTCGATTTTTCATTAGATTTAGGTGTCCAGCAAACACTATATAAAGAAAAAAGTTGTGCTTCTAAAATTACGCATCAAATATCGAAAATTTTGAATTTGGCAAAAAAATGTCCCCTCTATCATCATACTTTACTCCAGGTATATTTTTAAAGCACACATTTCTATTCCCACAAAAATTAAACAGTATGTTGGGCTGAAGGAACTTACCACATATAAAGTTAATATTGCAGTACGCGCAAAAGTTATGTCAAATTTAGGGCTAAAATATCCACTTCAAAGTTTCAACGAAAGTTTTCACTCCAGCGCCAGCAGCTGTGAAAATCACGCGCATCAAGATAGGAATTATTCATTTGCTGATTTTGCTGTATTTCGGTAGAGAAAAAAGCGTTCCTTTAAGGAAAATTATGTGCCTCAAAAAGCATGTGAATTTCGTAAAAATCAAACTTAAAATATGTATATGAATAGCTTTTTATCAAAACTTATATGCCAGCAAAAAAATTTTGTTTTACAAAAAAGTTCCATTTCATTGAGAGGAATAACTTTTGTCTAAAACTTTTTTCCAACAAATTAGAATATTTTGAAATATAACATAAGTAGGTAAATAATGGAAAAACTAACCTTTTTCTAGCAAATTACTCGTCTGAAAATATTTTTGGAGCAAAAAGGTGTATATATTTGAAACGCCTAAAGTTTTTCGCAAACTAGCATTATTTTAGTTTAAATAAAAAATAAACAATCATTTTTATATCAAATTTTCGGCAAATAAATCGATTATTATTCTAATCAGTTAACCATTTCCTAACAAATTAAATTAAAGAAGAGTTTAGGAAAATATTTGTGATGTTTTCTAAAAAAAAATATATTAAAAATAATAGCTTCATGATAAAAAATAGATTTAAAACAATTCCTTACCAATCTTTATTACCAAAATTAAATTAAACGTTAAACATCATTATATTTGACATAAGTCAATAAAGTCCGTATGCGCCATAATTTATTCGATATTTTATATAGCAAATACATAAATATGGCGTCATAATTTTTGACGTCATAGATGTATAATGGTCATTACATGACGCTGCACTGACCTGGCCTAGACCAAACCATCTGGTTTCCAATCTTCTAGCTCTGGCCTGATCAAAACTGTATCCTTTATTTTGGCTAAAGCCCCCGGCCAGCCCGTATGGTCATCCGCTGGCTGGAGTGCCTTCATTTTTATAATGACTGGAAAAAGAACATTTTTCACTGTAGGTGTATTTAGTTTATCAGCGCCGAACCTGGACCAGACAAGATTGTCAAGGTGATAAGAAAAAAAGACTCGGTTGGTTTGTGTAAATTTCTTATTTTTTACGATTTTTGACACCCTGTAACTTTTTCAAAATATGTTTTCTAAAAGCATCTCGATGTTTTATTAAAAATAACACAGGACCACAAATTGAAAAAAAAATTGCGAGAGATAAACGGACGTGTCCTATACGTATTTTGGGTTGTTGAATTCGAATCCGTTGAGCTTTTACCTCCAGCACGTCAGGATTTTTGCGCAATTGCAGAAAACCTGCTAAAAATGGAGTCTTTCTAATGTTTTCGTATATAAAACAAGTCGGACACGTCTACATCTATCAAATTCTTATTTAAAACAACAAAGCTTATACCCCGAGCCCAAAAACCCCAAACCTACCAACCCACAAACACCAAAACTACAAACCCCAAATCCACAAGCCCCCAACCCACAAAACCCCAAACCTCGAACCAACATAACTGAAATACAGTAACCCCAATCCTACAATCCCTAAGCCCCAACCTTCAAACGCCTAGCGCACAAGCCCTAAACCCCAAGCCCGCAAACCCCAAGCCCGCAAACCGCAAACCCACAAACCACAAACTCACATACCCATCATTCGTACACCCTTAAATTCCAAACTCACAAATCCCACAAACCTACCAACCCACAAACCCCAAAACTAGGAACCCCAAACCCACAAACCCTGAACCCAAAAACCCCAAACCTCAAACCAACATACCTCAAACCCCAAACCTACAAACCCCAAACCTACAAACCCCAAACCTACAATCCCCAAACCTCAAACCTTTAAACCCCTAACTTACAATCCCTAAATCCCAAACCCGCAAACCCCAAATCCACATACCCACATACTCATAAATCGTAAACCCTTCATTTCCAAAGCCACAAATCCCACAAATCTACAAATCTTACAAACCTACAAATCCCACATGTGCAAATCCTAAACCTACAAACTCTTGGTCTTCAAACCAACTCTAAACCCACATAACCTAAATCCACACACCCTAAACCCACAAACTCGAACCTCACAAACCTCGGACCCAGAAACACGACAATCCTGTGACATAAAGTAAATTCGTTGATATTGTAACTAATATACTCGCTCTTTGCCTAGCCCAAGAATAGCCAACGAGGAGGTGGCGAAATACTATTCCCTTCTTTTTTATTTATTTTTTTTATTTATTTATTTTTTGTATTTTTGTTTTTTTTGTTGTTTTTTTTGTTTATTTCCTTTTTATTTTTATTTTTTTGTTTTTTATTCAATTAGTTACATTGATGTGGCTATTGTCTTTTAGCAGAGTAACGCGTTCGTTTGGTTTCGAAAGATCTAGGAATGGCTTTTCTTTTATGACGACTTTTGGTTATTGAAAATCAGTTTGTGGCTTCTACCAGTACTTTGCGTGTAATTAAAGATGCTGCATATTCCAACGCGTTTCGATATACATAAATCTATATCCTCATCAGGATTAGTTTTTTTACAAAAAAAGATAGAAGGGTTTGCGGAGTAAGAAACGAGGTTCTTCCATTTTTTAACGATGCTAGATGTGTGGAAATAAAAAATTGCCAAATTAATTTGAATAATCAACAATATTTAAAAAATTGATCGTGCTAGTCTAGCCGAAATAATTTCGCTAATTATTTTATTCTAAATTATTTAATTAGCCTTAAACAACATCATGAATTATACTACGTCATCTCGTCATCTATATCACAAAGTAGTACCATCGTATCTGCATGGTTTGCGCCAAATTTTGTAAAGATCAAGGAAAAACTTTTCCCGGGCTCTTTTCACAACTTCCTAGGTCAGGTAAGTCATTATGTTTTACTGTGCAGTTAGCAACACAAGTGCGTTAAGTACGTCTCCGTTTTTTAATTTGTTTTAAGTGATCCTTATTTAAGATGAGAGATTGATCTAGATCGCCCAGAAGTTTTAGAAACCATAAGCATCGTGGCAGAGGTGATTCGGAAACGGAGATGGAAAAGAAGCTCTGGAAATTAGAGAAGAAACTACGGCGGCTGGAGGATGGCAGCCGCCATCGCCATGCCCGTCGTTCAAGATCCTGTTTACGTGAGAGGAGCGATCGAGACGCGGTTATCGATCAGAAAGTAAGTCATATGTTGATGATTATGGTCGACAAGAAGAGAGATACTCTGCGGATAGAAATTCTATGCAAGTTGAGTATAAAGATTTTGGCGAGACTCTGCTGCCCGATCGAGGTCCATGTGACTCGACAAGTAGAAAAGTTTCGAGCATTACGCCATTGAATGCACAAGCGCGTGATTCACGACAAATCAGTTTCCAATGAGCTTAGGGCCTTGTCATCCTCATTTGATAATGAGAACTCTGTGATACGAACAGATGCGTCTGCCAATAAAGTAGTTGAGCTAGGCCCGGGAGGTCAGCCTCCTACTGTTACTGAGATAACTGATGGAAACCTAACCTTAAATGATGGTTTACGTAAACAAGCCGATGGAGTAAATGTTTCAACGGAGAAGACCGTTGATCCAATTCCGTCAGGTGAAGTGCTAAAGTTGTTGGGCGATGATGTTAAGGGCTCTGTGACTGTGTCTCCAGAGGTTCATACCGTTCTTGCAGAAATATAGACTAATATTCTCTAACGAGGTTGTAAAAAAGAGGTACGTCATGAACTGCTGACTACCTATCCTCCAATGGAAAATTGTCAGTTTATCCAAGCTCCAAAAATAAATTCTGAAATTCTGTCCACGATGAACGATAATCAAATCAGGAAGGACAATTAACAAGTGCTAGCGCAAAATAAATTGGACGCGGCGATATCAGCAACTGGATCAGTCTTAGGTAAACTATTGTTCTCTAAAGATCCAGAGGATAAGTTGAACGTTCTTGTCTAGGTGATCCTTTTTCACTCTTTCGTTTGAAAACGTTCTGAAAGTATTAGCGTTGTCGGAGAATTGCCTAGTGGACAAGCTTCTCGATAGTGAGAATTTTGGTAAACGTGTTAATGCTGCAAAGGTAGCTAAAAAGGTGGAACTAAACATTAAAGTCGCTCATTCAGTTACTTCAGCTCAGAAGCCTCTTCAACGCAAGCCTTGATAGGCTGCTGCTGGACCCAAGAACACGAAATCTTTAAACTCAAAGTGCCCGCCCCAGAAGTAATTGTACTAATCGTATACTCAGAGCGGGCAAAATCATTAGAATCAGAGCAAGCAGCATCAGTGAAACCAGGACGGACAGAAGTCGCAACCCAAGAGGTCGTATCGACCGAAACAGCAAACCTAAGTATAGTTCCTGGTCGATTACAATGATTTTTCGATGAGTGGAAAAAAATTGCTTCAGAGGTAAACATTCTTGAGTGGGTAAAGGAATATAGGTTAAAGTTTAACCAGTGTCCAACTGTATCCTCCAAATCTTCCTAAGTTGTCAGGGAAGGAATTGCTGGATATGGAGAGTGCTGTCACAGTGCTCGGAAAAAAAGGAGCAGTAGTCAAGTGTCAAGCCTGTCGTGATCAATTTTTGTCGTCCCATTTTCTGGTAGCCAAATCTAATGGTAAAAAGAGATTTATCTTAAATTTAAAAAAATTGAATGTTTTTATAGATCGTAAAACTAATTTCTGAAAATTATTTTATGGGCACAATTGATTTGTAGGACGCGTATTCTACTATACCAGTAGCTTCGAAATATCGAAAATATCTTCGATTTAGCTTTCAGGAAGTAATTGAAAAATATACTTGTCTGCCTTTTGGACTTTGTATAGCACTATTTGTTTTTACGAAGATCATGAAGCCTATGGCTCAATCTTTGAGATTAAAATATGTTATATTGGTAGTTTACCTAGATGATATTTTCATCATGGACAAATCTAAATCAATTTTTACATCTAATGTAATAATTACATGCTAACTTCTTGAGAGCCTGAGTTTTATTCCTAATCTTTAAGAAATGCTAATTGAATCTCAGTCACAGGTGCAAATTCCTAGGACTTTACTTTTATAGCCTTAGTATGTGCGTTGAGCTACCTGATACGAAGCGTTCTAAAATATCTGAGTTAATCGTTAAGCTTTAAAAGAAAGAAAAATGTGGTATTAAAGAATTTAGTAGTCTTGTGGGATTACTAGTTTCAAGTTGTCCTGCTGTAAGATACGGTCTTCTATATACAAATAGTTTTGAGAGAGAGAAGTTTCTCTGGCTTGAAAATTCTTATGGAAATTACGATGAGGATATTAGTTTTTCTGATATTCTCCTTGAGGATTTCACTTGGTGTCAAAATGGCATCATGCACGCATACCAGCCTATTAGGTAATATAATTATTGATTAGCAATCTTTTCAGATGCACCTTTTACCGGCTGGGGTGTTTTTTTTAATGCTCAAAAGACTTATGGATTGTGGAGTGAGATGAAAAGCTTCTTTTACATCAACTATCTGGAGTTAGTAGCAGCTTTTTGTAGATTAAAGTGTTTTGCCAATAATTATGAAGATTGTTAAATCCTATTTCGGATTGACAATACAACTGCCGTTGATTACGTACATTCATAGAATGGACGGAGTTCAATACCCACAATTGCATGGAATAACTAAGCTAATCTGGCAATGGTGTGGGCAAAAGAATAACTGGATCTTCACTCCATACCCAGTTCCCGAATTGGAACTGGGTATGAAGTACTTGAGAAAAATTAAAAAGTACTCGAAAGAGCCTGATACTGCTTTATTAGCATCTTTGAAAAATGCCAAAAATGAAAAATATATATCTTGGCTAAGAGATGCGAATTCTATTGCAATAGACGCATTTACTGTCTCTTGGCAGAGGTATTGTTTTTATGCTTTTCCTCCTTTCAGTGTGATTTTGCGGGTCATCCAAAAAATAACTATTGACAAAGCAGAGGTTATACTTGTTGTTTCCTATTGGCTCACTCAAGTATGGTTTCCCCTGTTTAAGGGATTATCAATCGGGGAAATGTTAGTATTTCATCCGTTACATGATTTGTTCATTTCACCATTCAGGGAACCTTATCCGCTTTCAGCCTCCCTTACCCTGGTTGCAGGCAGGCTATATGAAAAGCCAACTCGTTGAGGGATATTTCAGAAAAAAGGCTCGCTGTGATAGAAGCTTCACTGGCCGAATCAACCCTTAATGAGTATTACTTAGCACTCAAGACTTGGTGAGCATTCTGTGCTGAAGAGTCGCTCAATCCATATAACCCAAGCCTTTCGTCAGTCCTCGAATTTCTAACTACGCTTGTAGATAAAGGAATGACCTACGGATCTCTTAATACTTATAGATCAGCAATTTCGCTAATAGTTCCCTTCGAATTGGGTGATAATGGTACAGTGAAGAGACTTTTTAAGAGTGCATCTAAGCTAAAGCCCCCAGTACCTAAGTATAAGTACACGTGGGATCCTATTCCAGTGTTAAATTTTTTAAGTTCGTGGTACCCAAATACGAATTTATCGTTACCTAATTTATCTATGAAATTGGCAGTTCTGTTAACTCTTGCAACTGCGCAAAGAGTACAAACCTTAAGTTAAATCAGTATTTCAAATATTTTCGTGCGTCCTAGTGAAATCTTAATTAAGATTCCAGAGAATATTAAAAACTTCGCCCCAAATAAGTTTCAACCATTGTTATCAATTCCTTGTTTTATAGATCAGCGAAAGATTTGCGTGGCTTCGGTACTAGTAGTTTATTTAAATGCGAAAAAGTAGCTAAGAGGAGTCGAGGATGAATATCTTTCCATTACATACAGAAAACTATTTAACGTGGTTAATAGTCAAACGTTGAGCCGATGGATTAAAATGGGATTGTCACAAAGCGGTATTGAAACGTTTATTTTTTCAAGCCACAACACTCGCCGTGCGGCCACTTCAGCAGCTCTTAGAAAGGGCCTTAATGTCGAAATAATATGGCAAGCTGCTGGGTGGACTGAGGGCTCAAATTTATTTGCAAAGTTCTACAATAGACCATCAGCCTCTGATGAACGTTTTGCGGATTGGGCAATAGATACTTTGGAAAATCAAAAAGACTGATTGTTTAAATTAAGATTAAGGTTCGTTAATATTGTTCTAAAATTCGTTTTAAAAAAAGTTCATGCTATTCACAGTACATTTTTCAGTGTATTCATTTCCTTTTTTCTATAATAACTCCTAAATAAAGGCATTAGTAAAGATGTAACTCACTAAAGTATTCTTTACACATCTACTTTGTGATCTAGAGGACGAAACCGGGTTTTATAATTAATTAATTAAAAAAACTTACCTGTGTGAAGTTCAATCATAATTATACAAGCCGTCTCGTCCGAATAGATCAATCCCTTCCTACCATACTGCATACCTTTGATGATAAGACGTTTTTTTCCAAGATTAGTGAATCACGATATTGTTGCTATTTCTACAAACTTAATGACTAACCTAACCTGGTAAGTGTTAGAGGGTGCCAGGCAAAAGTTTTTCCTTTGGTCTTAAGGAAATGTGGCGCGAACCATGCAGATGCGATGGTACTACTTTGTGATTTAGATAACGAGATGGCTTGTATAATTATGATTAAACTTTACACAGGTAAGTTCGTTTTATCAATTAATAACTACACAAGTTTCTACAAAAGAATTAAAAAAGAATACAATTTATACACATCTCGCATCGTTAAATAATGGAAGAACCTCGTTTTTTACTTCAAAAAACCTTCTATTTTCTTTTGTAAGAAAACTTAACCTGATGAGAATGTAGATCTATATCGAAACGCGTTGAAATATGTAACATCTTCCATTACACGCAAAATATTGATAAAAGCCACAAACTGATTTTCATTAATCGTACCAGTCTAACCCAAATAATTTGACCAATTATTTTATTCTAAAATATGATCATTATGTTGTAATAAAAAAATTACCAACTAATTTGTTTTGCATTCCAGATTTTCTCTTTATCACACTAACTCCGTGGTCCCACTTACCTATATCGACCCTACACAAAATATTATACAATAACATCTGTCATTGTTATAAACAATTTTTGTAAAAAAATTTACTTTTCTGGCATTTCTATGCATCGAAAACATGTATACAAGATAGACCGCCATCTAAAAGCATGTGTCATCGTTATAAACAACTTTTATTAAAAAAATCACTTTTTTATCATTTCTATGCACAGAAAACTTTTCTTTCCTACAAATAATTACTTTTCATTCAAAGAATCAAAATATAGAACAGACTGTCATCTAACAATTTTTATTATTGTGATAAACAATATTTATAAATAATCGTGGAGTCCTTCAACGTCCAAAAAGCTAATATTAGGAAAGTAAAAAAAAACGATAATGTTGCTTTAACTCCTTTGGACAAGTTTATGAACAAATTCACTTATACGGCTGTCACTTATTCGACTATCAATGATATTTCCATGAAAAATTATTCCATGGCAATATTCAAGCTGCCCTACTAAACGCGTAGGCTGCAGCTACGAAGGGTATATTTTTCTTTTTGGATTTTATTTTTAATTATTTTGTCTGCACTTTCAGAATTTTAAATCATTTTTTACTTTTTTATTCCACCTTTTTTCTGTTTTATCTATAATTCTATAAGAATCAAAGATTCACTAACATCTACTATTTTAAAAATTTGTCGCATTTTCTGAAAGCTACGTCATTACATTTTAATCCTAATTAGATCCTGATCAGATTGGATTGAGCCTTGGCACACTTTTTTAAGGCCTAAAAATAAAGGACAAATTTGTAAACCAGACATTTTTTACCAACAGTTCTGATTTTATCCATAAAAAAAGGTTTAAAAAAATTAAAATTTCCAGAAAAACTATGCAAAAAATGAAAGAAAAAATAAACGTGAAAAATGATTCATTTCAAAAAGATTTTGAAATTTCACTTTATACCATTTTTTGATAAGAGGTATAGTTTTTGTTTTAGTCGTGATGACGCTTCTTGAAAAATCAAAAATTCCGTTTTCCGGCTAAACTATGCGACATTTAAAAAGTCCGGAAAAAAGATTTGTTCATGCTTTTAAAAAGAGCTACAAGACTGCCCCTCATTTATTTCTGATAGAAATCACAGTTTTTTTTAAGCATCGAACCTGATATTGACAAATCCAAAATTTAAATTTTCTGTTAAATGAGGCGAGGTACGAAACAGAAGTGGAGAAACAAAATGGTTAATTTTAAAAACATCGAAAAAATCGCATTTCAACAGGAATATGATATAATAGATAGAATGTTATTATTACATATATTATAAAATAATTTAATAAATGATAATTCTTGTTTTATAAAAAAAAAACCAATGATGAAGAAAAGACTAGAGAATGCTATATTATTTTCGTTTAACAAGTTAGGAGTAATTTTAATAAATAGTAAGCCAAAGAACAAACTTGAAATAAAAATTACTTTATACTGTTGCCATTCTTCATCCCATACTCATTATTATTTGACTTATTAGCATATTCGACTAAAAAGAAATAGAAAAATCACGAGAAAAATCACTGAGCACAAGCTGTTTAATAAAATAATTTATTACACCTTTTCGATAAACTATTTTGCAGCGTTAACCTTTCACTAAATATTTATTTAACTTTCACTTACATTTTAGAAAATTTACTACTTAAAATTTTCAATTGAAGGGGCAAATGCAATAACCGCCTAAGCGCTCGAACACGCGGAGAAGAATTGTTCGCGGGGCAAATTTTAAAAAGGGTTCCAATTTGAGTTTTGACAGTCCCTACTTGCAGAGAATCTTATTGCGCTTTTTTTGTATAATAACCAAACACGAAGGTTATTTCGTTTTTTATTTATTTAAGGAAAACGAAAGTTTTCGCTCAGCAAAATGCAATACTTTTTCGTGTTCAACTTGCCAGATCTTTGCCGGGAATATATATTTTTTCTTGGAAATTTTATGTATCATCATTTAACATATTATACGATTGTAAGAATTTTTGCAAAGTTTTAAAAACATTTCAGGGACGTATACTGAACTTTTAAAAATATTTTCTTCAAAATCTTGGATGCATATAGTATATACAAACGAAAAAGTAGTGTAAGGAAGTTTTAAATTTTGACCACTTTCAGTAAGAAAAATATTCTTTGGCGATCAAAGAAGTTTTTCCAAAAAGTTTTAGATCTTGAAACATTAGAGGCAAAAAGTGAGGGCGATGTGAAAATTATGTACGTCGTGCTGCACTCGACTCGGATCGCGAAAACAAAGCGCGGCAGTTTACATGAGTGTAAATAAATGGTTCATTTTTCTCGTACGGACAAAGAAGTTTAAAAGTGTTGTTTGGCAACAAACTATTCTGCTTAAAACTTTTCAAAAGTCATTATTCTGCAATTATTTTCTATTGTCCTAAAACACCAGTGCTAAAATATGTCAACTGCTCAATCAACAAGGGGCCGGAAAAAGCCGAAAAAATGAAACATGAAAGCAAAATGTTGCAAAAGCTTATAGAAATAAGGTAAGTTCATGTATGAATGGTGAATGTCAATAAACATAGCTGATTTTTTGTGTTTTGCTTTAACTTAAATCTTACCAAAGTTACGAAAAATTATTCATTATTATAAGTGCTGGCATTCATCGCTTGTACTCACGTTAATTACATTCATGAATATTGTGATACAAATCTTATTTAACTAATATTTTTAGGTTATTTATTAAGGAATCTCATAATTGACATAAAAAAAATGTATCTTATTTTCATTTTTCGAAATTGAATAAAATACTGCGATTTTAGTTCTCGTAAAGAAATCGTCTGATGAAGCTAGTGCTTTTTAAGTTAAGAAATAACAAACTGAAATATTACATTTCATTAAATTTGGCTAAAAATTCATAAATTTATATAAATTATAATACAAAGTTAAAAAAATTAAGATATATTAGTAATTAGACATTAAAAAATTTTATTCATTAGGCTGAGGTCCGTTACACTAGCCCCCCACCCCCGTACTCTCAATTTTTGGGTTTTTTATAGCCCAGTGAATTGCAGCGCAAATGCGCTCAAATGCGCTCAAATGCGCCATTAATAAAAAATTTTGCGCTAGCTAATTAACAAAGACATCATTTGGGAGGGGGGGGGGGGCAGTGTGACGCACGTGTTAAATCTTCGACAGTTATATTAAATTTAAAATAACGGATATGGAGTCATTCGTCTTAAAATGCGCTTATATGTGACATAAAAATTTTCTAAATATCTTGAAAATTGTCCAAGATATGAACGTCATAATACTGTACAAAGTGATGACGAAGTGATGACCAACAAAATAAAAAGTCTCTAATCCGCAGTGGCGAAGGGACTGTCGTATGGGGTTTCAAATGCGCTCTATGCGCCATCAAATTTTTCTCGATATCTTGAAAATTGACCAAGATATGGATGCCATAACACTGTACAAAGTTATGACCAAGAGACGACAAACAAAATCAAAAGTTTTTAATCCGCAGTTGCGAAGGGACTGTTGTGAGGGGTTTTAAATGCGCTCATATGCGCTATAAAAATATTCGAAATATCTTAAGAATTGTCCAAGATATGGACGTCACAACACTGAACAAAGTGATAAGCAAGTGATGACTAACAAAATAAAAAGTTTTTATTTCGCAGTGGTAAAGGGACTGTCGTATGAGATTTCAAATGCGCTCATATGCGCCATAAGAATTTCCTGAATATGTTGAAAATTGTCCAAGATATGGACGTCATAACACTGTACAAAGTAATGACCATGTGATGACCAACAAAATAAAAAGTGTTTGAACTGCAGTGACGAAGGGACTGTCGCATAGGGTTTTAAATGCGCTTATATGCGCCATAAAATTTTTCTTTATATCTTGAAAATTGTCCAATATATGGAGGTCATAAGATTTTGCAAAGTAATGACCAACAAAATAAAAAGTTTTTAATTCGCAGTGTTGCAACGACTGCCGTATAGGGTTACAAATGCGCTCATATGCGTCATAAAAATTCCCTGTATATCTTAAAAATTAACCAAGATCTGAAGGTCATAACATTTTGCAAAGTGATGACCAACAAAATAAAAAGTTTTTAATTCGCATAGATAAAGAATTGTCAGAGAGGGATTTAAATGCGTTTATGCGCCATCAAAATTTTCTGAATATCTTGAAAATTGACTAAGATAATGAAGGTCATAACATTTTGTAAAGTGGTGACCAACAAAATAAAAAGTTTTTAATTCGATGTGAAAAAAGACAGTCATATAAGGTTTTAAATGCATTTATATGCGCCATCAAAATTTTTTCATGAATATCTTGAAAATTGCCCAAAATATGGACGTAATAACACTGAAGAAAGTGATGACCATATGATACCCAACAAAATAAAAAGTGTTTGATCCGCAGTGATGAAAGGACTGTCGCATGGGGTTTCAAATGCACTCATATATACCATTAAATTTTCCTGGATATCTTGAAAATTGCCCAAGATATGAGGGTCATAACATTTTGCAAATTATAATCAACCCTGTCATTACCACTTGTCGACAATCCACCCTACGTTGACATCACCAAAAAACTATATTAGCAATATCAAAGTTGACAAAGGGCTTTTCAGATAGGGAGAAAAGTGATCATTGTGCCTACAATAGTTAATTGTTAATAAATAATTAGCTACATTAGTTCATCTTTATACACAATTTACTTCAACAAATTTTTTAGCATATCAATTGGTTGTAGAATGAATATGACAATAATAATAAATATTAAATTATAATAAGGAAAAAGCATATAATCGTGGTAATTTTTTATTAGAATGACATTAGCAAGGAAAAATTTTCAAAATTTGAAAATATATAAACAAATTAAAAAGTTATAAACCAGTCTACAGTAGTTAGAAAATTTTAGTCTTAGCCTAATTGTTGTGTAGTATAAATAAACAGTTAAGCATCTTAAACAGACTGTTAATTATTTAATGATATATTATTAAATTTATTTGCATACAGAAGTGGATTGCTGATTATGTCACACTGAAGTTCAACAGGGAACAGAAATAACGAGAAAATCATATTATCATGGATCCCGGATTAAATCCCATCCGGAAAGCCCTTTATCAACTTTTATTTTGCAATTAAATTTATTTGGTGATCACGTGGGATGGAGATGAGAAGTGAAAATAAAAGGGTTGATCAAATTTCCTTTTTAATTTTAAAAGTGGCGCATATAAGAGCATTCAAAATCCCTTACGGAAATCCCTTCATCACTCCGGATTAAAGAGTTTTTACTTTGTTAATCATTACTTTGTACAGTGTTATGACATCCATATCTTGGACAATTTTCAAGATATTCAAAAAATTTCTATGGCGCATATGAGCGCATTTGAAACCCCATACGACAGTCCTTTCGGCACTGTGGATTAAAAACTTTTTATTTTGTTAGTCGTCACTTAGTCATCACTATGGAAAGTGTTAAAACCATCGTATGGTGGACAGTTTTTAAGGTTTGCAAGAAGATTTTCTAGCGCATATGAGCACACTTGAAGACAAATGACTCCACATATGTTAATTTGAATCGCATATAACTGTCGAAGATTTAACACGGGCGTCACACTGCCCTCTCTCCCCCAAAAAAGCTATCTTTGTTAATTAGATAGTGCAAAAATTTGTACTAGTAGCGTATATGAGCGCATTTGCGGTGCAATTTACTAGACTATAAAAAACCCAAAAATCAAGGGTGGGAGGTGGCTGGCGTAACGGACCTTTATAGTCACAAAATAATCTACGTTTCTCAATGTAACATAATATTAATGATACACATGCACCACATCTTGCTACCTATAAAATGCATCAATTTAAATAAAGACGTAAAGCTTCAAAATGCTCAATTATTTATTAATTTTCAAAAATACAGAGTTTTTGGTCTCATTACCAAAAATTTTTTAAAATTATACTACAATAAAAAGGACATTATTATTTTAAGAAAAATTGCGACCATTTTTCCCATTTAAAATTTTTTTTAATTTCCCAGCTGATTCTGAAATAGTGTAAAATTAATCAATAGAATGGTAAAAAAGAAGTTAAATACCTTATTCAGTTGCAAAAATGTTTGCATTATTGCATTCTTCAAAATTATTAAAATTAACAAAAAATATATCTAAAAAAAGTTATCAAATGAAAAACATGTTTGACCCTTTTTTCCTTTTGTTTCTGTTATAGTTTTTTTCTTAACGCTAAAATTTATCAATTAACAAAAAAATTTACTTAGTAACTTATTTATTTTTCCATTATTAGATATTTTTAAAGTTTTTTGTATAATTTCTCTTCTGAAATGGCATCGCCAGAATTTGGATGTTTTCCGTCTTGTTATTTACAAGATTTCACAATTTGAGAAAATAATTTTTCTATGACTTTCAGAATTGAAATAATATTATTGATGATGTCATTTTAAATGAAAACCATCATTTTTAATAATACATTTTTAAAACTTACAAAAAGCATGTATTTTAACAATGCCTTTTGCAATTGAATTTTATCTTGCTATCGCTTTTCAACAATTTTTAAAAATTGGTTAAACTTTGATTTATGGTGTCTTTATTTTTTGTAGAAACCATTCTCAACAACCCTGTTGTTTCAAATTTAAAAAACAAATTTTTCTACGGCAGAAATAATTTAAAATTTTTTTTAAAGAAACTTTTCTTATCAGATAACTGTCTTTGAAGATTTTTTACTTATTGTCTAATATGAAAACAGTAGATTTTTAGGGCATATTTTTTTGAAAAAAGTCGTAATTTATTACAGTCTAAACATTTTTTGTAATTGGAAAAAAGGATAAAAAAATTTGTTTAAATTACAAAAATTACAAAACTACAGTTGCCACTGTTTCGACCTTTAATTTTGAAAAGCCTATGTATAAAAGTGAGATAAAGGCCAAGCGCAAAGCACCGAAAATAGAAAACGCGCAAGTTTTTTTTCGTCTTTTTTAACACTGTGAAGAAAAAAACTTTACCCACGCACTAAACTAAAATTCTTTGCGACTGCGTATCGGGTGCCTGCTGGACGTTTAGCGATTTCTTCCGTAGTCAATTCTACGAGGGTTGTTTGATAAGTCAGTGACTTTCGGAATAGAAAAATTTTTTTCGTCAAATAAGCCTTTCATTTCTCTACATAATCTCCTTTTAGCTCGATGCATTCAGTCCAGCGTGTTTCCAATTTTTTATTTCTTCCAAATTATAGGTTTTCTCAAGGCCTTCAAAATAGGCCTTTGTTTCTAGGATGACCTCTTTATTCGACGCAAATCTCTTACCGCCCAGCCACTTTTTCAGGTTTGGAAACAGAAAATAGTCGGAGGGGGCTCAATCTGGAGAATATGATGGATGAGGTAGCAGTTTGTGGCACAATTTATGGATTTTTGCCATCGTGACTACACACGTGTGCAACCGTACATTGTCCTGATGAAACAGCACTTTTTTCTTTGACCAATGCGGTCGTGTTTTTTTGAAA
>JAUELO010464954.1:0-12223 GCA_032357855.1 Amphibolips quercusostensackenii
CTTATGAATTTCAAGCCGCTGAATTCGAATTCGACTTCAGAATTTTCCCAAGACCCCACAATTTTCCCCTAGCCTAAGGACAAAAAAGAAATTGGTCTGAACTTTACAACGTTACTAGGCTAACTTTAAGGATTTTGAGCCGATGAATCCGAATTCGTCCTTATAATTTCTCACATACCCCACAATTTTCCCCTAGCCTTTACATGTGACTAGGCTAAACTTATGGATTTCGTGCCGCTGAATACAAATCCGGCCTTAGAATTTCCCCAAGATAAAATTTTACAATTTTTTCTGTGCAAGGGCAAAGTTGTGGGTTCCAGAAAAAATTCGGAGGGTGAATTCGGATTTAGCAGCTTAAAATCCGTAAGATTAGCCTAGTCACATGTAAAGTTCAGACTACTTTTTTGTGGGCCAAAAATGTGTACTTTTAACCAAAAAGTAATATCGAACTAGATCATTTTTTTTTAAATTAAATTTCTACAAAACAAATATAATTTGTTTACATTTGTAACAAAACAACACTTTTTAGTGAAAAAAAAACAAAAATATATCAATTAAATTTTTTAATTTCTAAGCAAAAAAAGAAATTTCGAACAAAGCAGTTAAAATTTTAAACAAGAAAATGAATTTGATAAAAAACTGTTGAATTTTCTATAAAACAGATTAACTTTTAACCAAATAATTGAATTTCGGACCCAAAAATGAATGTTCAACCACGAAAATTAATTTTCTGCTGAAAAAAAAGAATTTTTAACAAAAGACACTAATTTTCTAATATAAAAGAAAAATTTCTAGCTAAATGTTGAATTTTTAACTAAAAACAAAAAATTTATATTAAAAATGAAATCTTTAAATTTTTAGTTGAAAAAATAAATTTTTTTATAAAAATGAACGAATTTTTAACAAAATAATTCAGTTGTCAACTAAAAGACGAATTTTTAAGCAAGAATCTTAATTTTTTACCGAAAAAACTAAATTTCAACCAAAAATCCGTAAAGTTTTAAATGAAGAAGAAAAATTTTCGCCAAAAAAAAGTTACATTTTTAGTTTGAAAAATTAATTTTTGACCGAAAAGAAACCACGTTTTAACAAAATAGTTAGATTTTCAACCAAACTATTTTTAACTAAAATGAAAAATCATTAAGAAAAACAATAAATAAAATGAAGAAAAGGCTTTTAAAAAAAATTGTTGAATTTTCTACAAAGTAAATTAATTTTTTTTAAAACAGTTGGGTTTTTAAAAAATAAAATAAATTTGAAACTAAAACTATGAATCTTCATCCATAAAAATGGATTTTTAAAGGTAAGTAAGGTTTTGCCTAAAGGAGGGAAATTTTCAGAAAATTGTTAAATTTTTAAGTCAAAAATTAAAATTTTCTGCAAAACAGTTGAATTTTTAACTGAAAAATGTGAAGTTTTAATAAAAAATTTGACTTCTAACAAAAAAAAATCATTCTTAACCAGAACATTCTTAATAATAAAAAAATATAATTTCTACAAAAAATTTATAATTTTTTAAAATAATTTTAAGCAAAACAAATTTTTTTAGTTAAAATAGAAAAAAATTTAAATGAAATTGTTAAATTATCGTGCTAACAAAAAATTTTTCAACATGAATTTTTACTATAAAAATAAATTTTTCGCCAAATGTTAAATTGGCAACTAGAAAATATGAATTTATATTCAAAATAGAATCTTTAGATTTTGAGTTAGGAAAATAAATCTTCGAATAAAAAAAAAATACGAATTTTCAACAAAATTGTTCAGCTCTCAACCAATAAGATGAATTTTTAATGAACAATCTTAACTTTCTGCAAAAAAAAAAACAATTAAATCAATTTTTAGCTAAAATTATCTAATTTACCAAAAATGTTTGATTTTCAATCAAAGAAATTAATTTTTATTTGGAATGGCAAATCTTTAACCGAAAAAATAAGTTTTTAATCAAATAGTTGAAATTCTAATCTAAAAAAATTAATTTTCGACGAACAAAACCAAATTTTCGATCAAAAATGAAATATTTACATTTTCAGTTACAAAATTAATTTTCAACCTAAAAAAAGGCAATTCTCAACAATAACTGTAATACTTGACATTAAAAAAAAAAATGATTCTAATTCACATTTTCAACTAAAGAGATAAATATTCAACTAAAATTATGAATCTTTGAGCGAAAAATTAATTTTTAGCTCAAAAAAAGTAATTGTCCACAAAAAAAAAATTTTAACAAAAGAGTTTAATTCTCGACCAAAGAAATGACAAATTTTCTCAGCCAGAAAAGACGAATTTCAAACAAAATACATTTGTTTCAAACTAAAAATACAGTATTTTTATTTTCAATGGTAGAAACGATTATTATCCAAAAAAACGTATTTTTGACTGAATACTCGATTTTTGAATCCAAAAGATCAATTTCCAACCAAGAAAATTAATTTTCTACCAAAAAAGTAGATATTTTAATAAAAGACATTAATTTTCAATTATTAAGATAAATTTTTAATTCATAAAAAATTAACATTTAAAAACCTCTAAGTTTTCAGGTATGAAAAAGCTTTTCAAACAAAAAAAATGAATTTCAAACAAAGTACTTCAACTTTTAGTCAAGCAGTTGAGCCTTCAACCAAAAAAGATCACTCTTTAACAAAAATGTAATAGCTGACCTTCAAACTCAAAAAGATTTTCATTTAAAATAAGAAATATTTAAATTTATAAAAAAAAATTCAATAAAATAGTTTAAATAAAAAAAGAGAAGAAAATGCAAAACAACTTTGAAAGCACCATGGAACTTTTATATATGGGTGTTGATAAAAATTTAGGGAGGTTAAAGTACAGAGTTAGTCAGCATGAGAAATAGCAAGGGTGAAATGCTACATGATACAGACGGGATACTAGACGCTTCGAAAAAAGAATTTTTGGTAGATAATAACTTTTTGTTAGAAAATTCATCGTTTTGGTTGAAAAATCAACTATTCTGTTTAATATATTCCTTTGCGAAATAGACTTGAAAATAATTACAGACACAGAAAGAGGAAGGTAGAACTAAAAGTCAAGGAAATAAAGAATAAAATAAGAAAAGAAGAAAAGAAAATGCAATACGACATTGGAGGAAACAAGAAAATGGGTGTTGATTAACTTGAAGGGAAATAAAACCACAGAGTTAGTCATCACGAGAAATCATCATTCTATTCTTAGATAATTTTCTTTTGTTATAATTTAATTATTTTGTTGAAAATCCGCTTTTTGTTTAGTTAAAAATTAATTTGTTTGACTAAAAATGTAGGTCGCATCCTATTCTATTTTTGATTAAGAATTACTTTTTTTTTTTAGTTCAAAATTCGTGTATTTTTTCTTGTATTTAAACTAAATCTTGGGGTGAGAGCGTTTTTGGATTTTTTCTATTTATACTCACATAAACTGCACTCATAAAACAAACTATTACTTCTTTCTTACCTGAAACAAAAAAAAAGGATTTAGAAAAAGTAAACTTTATTTTACTTTTAGAAAAAGATAAGCACTTTCATAAGTTCAATCTGTTTTGGTTGAGGATTGAGACGGGATACTAGACGCTTTAAGAGATGATTTTTTGGTAGATAATTAATATTTTTAATGAAAAAATTCATCGTTTTAGTTGCAAATTAAACTATTTGGTTAGAAATGTATTTATTTATTTGAAAAATATACATGAAAATGATTACAGACACAAAAAGGGGAGAGTAAAACTATTAATAAAAGGAAGTGAAGACAAAATGAAAGTAAAAAAAAATAAATAAAATGCAAAACGACTTTGAAGGAAGCAATAAACTGTAGGTGAAAGTACAAAGTTAGTCAGCATGAGAAATAGCAAGAGTAAAACGCTGTATTTTACAGACGGGATACTAGATGCTTTAAGCGATGGTTTTTTTAGTAAATAATTAATCTTCTTGGTAGAAAATTCATCGTTTTGCACAAAAAACCGACCAATTAGTTTAAAATGTATTTGTTTAAGAAATAGACTAGAAAATGATTACAAATATGAAAAGAGGAGAGTAAAACTACAAGTCAAGAAAAGTAAAGATAAAATCAAAACAGAAGAAGAGAAGAAAATGCAGCACAACTTTGGAAGAAGCAAGAAACTGTTTTATAAAATGGCGTTGATCGATATTAAGGGAGGATAAACAACACCGTAAGTCAGCATAAAAAATAGCAAGAGTGAAATGTTATATTTTAAAGACGGGATACTAGACGCTTTAAACGATGATTTTTTGGTAGATAATTAATCTTCTTGGGAGAAATTTCATCGTTTTGGTTGAAAAATCGACTATTTGGTTAAAAATTTATTTGTTTGAGAAATAGACTTGAAATTAATTACGGACATAAAAAAAGGAAAGTAAAACTACTAGACAAGGAAAGTGAAGATAAAATCAAAACAGAAGAACAGGAGAAAGAAAGAAAAGGCTAAAGGACCCTTGAGGAAACAAGAAACTTTCATAACTGAACGTTGATCAGTATGAAAGGAGGTACAAGTACAGAGTTAGTCAGCACGAGAAATAGCGAAAAGTGAAATTCTATACGACACAGGCAAAACGACTTGAAAGGAAGAAAGAATCTGTTTTATAATATGGTGTCGATCAATATCAAGGAAGATAAAAGTACAGAGTTAGTCAGCATGAGAAATAGCAAGGGTAAAATGCTAAATGATACAAATAAGATACTAGACGCTTTGGACAATGATTTTATGGTAGATAATTAATCTTCTTGGTAGAAAATTCATCGTTTTGGTAGAAAAATTAACCATTTGGTTAAAAATGTATTTGTTTGAGAAATAGAATTGAACATGATTACAGATATAAAAAGAAGAGAGTAACACTTTTAGTCAAGGAAAGTAAAAATAAAATAAAAACAAAAAAAGAAAAGAAAATTCAGAACAACTCTAGAGGAAGCAAGAAACTTTTTTATAAATGGGCTTTGATCAATATGAAGATAGTTTCAAGTACAGAGTTAGTCAGCAAGAGAAACGGCAAGGATGCAATGCTATATGATATAGACGGGACACTAGCTGCTTTTAGAGATGTTTTTTGGCAGATAATCATTCTTTCTAGTAGAAAATTAATGTTTTCGGTAGAAAATTTATCATTTTGGTTAAAAAATCAAGCATTTAGTTAAAAATGTATTTATTTGCTTGAGAAATAGACTTAAAAATGATTACCGACACAAATAGGGAAAGTAAAACTACTAGACAAGAAAATTAAAGATAAAATCAAAAGGGGAAAAAAAAGAAAAAAAGAAAATGCAAAAGGACCTTAAAGCAAACGAAAAACTTTTACAACTGGGCGTTGATCAATATAAAGCAAGGTACAAGTACAGAGTTAGTCAGCACGAGAAATAGCAAAGAGTGAAATTTTATACGACACAGGCAAAAAAACTTTAAAGAAAGCAAGAATCTGTTTTATAAAATGGCCTTGATCAATATCAAGGAAGGTAAAAGTACAAAGTTATTCAGCATGAGAAATAGCAAGGGTGAAACGCTTAATGATACATATTGGATACTAGACGCTTTGGGTGATGATTTTTTTGTAGATAATTAATCTTCTTGGTAGAAAATTTACTTTTTTTTTTTAAAATCAAACAGTTGGTTAAAAATGTTACTATTTGTTTAAAAAATAGACTTGACAATAATTACAGGTACAGAAAGAGATAAGAAATATTACTAGTAAAAGAAAGAAAAGATAAAATCAAAAGACAAGAAGAGAATAAAATGCAAAATGACTTTAAAGGAAGCAAGAAACTGTTTTATCAATTGGCGTTGATCATCATATAGGAAAGTAAAATTACGGAGTTAGTCAGCATGTGAAATAACAAGGCTACAACGCTAAATGATACAGCCAGGATACTAGCCACTCTGAGAGATGAATTTTTGTTAGATCATTAATTTTCTTAGTAGCGAATTCACCGCTCTGGCTGAAAATAGAATATTTGGTTAAAAATGTATTCATTTGTTTGAAAAAATACTTGATAATACTTAAAGGTACACAAAGAGGAAAGTGAAACTAATAGTAAAGGAAAGAAAAGATAAAATCAAAACAGAAAAAGAGAAGAAGGAAAGAAAATGCAAAAGGACCAAAAAGGAAACAAGAAACTTTTCTAACTGGGGTTTGATCAATATAAAGGGAGGTACAAGTACAGAGTTAGTCAGCACGAGGAATAGCAAAGAATGAAATTCTATACGACACAGGCAAAACGACTTTAAAGGCAGCAAGAATCTATTTTATAAAATAGTGTCGATCAATATCAAGAAGGTGAAAGTACAGAGTTAGTCAGCATGAGAAATAGCAAGGGTAAAACGCTGAATGATACATATAGGATACTAGACGCTTTGGGCGATGATTTTTTTGTATATAATTAATCTTCTTGGTAGAAAATTCATCGTTATGGTGAAAAATCAACCAATTGATTAAAAATGTATTTGTTTCAGAAATAGACTCTAAAATAATTACAGGTACAAAAAGACGAAAGTAAAATTACTAGTAAAGGAAAAAAAAGATAAAATCGAAACAGGAGAAAAGAAGAAAATACAAAAAGACTTTGAAGGAAGCATGAAACTGTTTTATAAGTGAGCGTTGATCAGCATGAAGGAAGGTAAAAGTACAGAGTTAGTCAGCATGAGATACTAGATTCTTTTAGCTTTATGGCAGGAAACTAACAGTTTTAGTTGAAAAATTAACTATTTAGTTGAAAATGTATTTATTTGTAAGAAAATGCAATACTTTTACTCAAACATATCGAATTTCTAATGGGATTTTCTCTAAGTGGTAATATCTTTAGATTTTTTTTTTTTTAATTTCTTTTTCGGCGACCACTTATTTTGCAAAAATTGAAATTAAGTGTCGACTGTGAAACTTTTAAGAGTGACGTCTGAATGTCGTTTAAACTTTTAAAGGGAGCAACCGGTACAGTAAGAGTCTCGATAAGGTAAGGTAAGGGCATCCATTAAAGGGACGAACGAGTCGAATGTCCGTTGTCCGTCTAAAAAGTACAAAGGCTTTTTCATTACCCATTTCCCCTCTTAAGTCTAATATTAAATATTCCCCGCCGCAAATTTCACATCAGGTCAATTTTGCAACCCCTTCAAAAACCAAATGAACCCCCTGAACCGTTCTCTTTTGGTGTTCAGTGTTGACTGTTCAGGACTTGATCTTTTGACCTCAAACATTTCCTTCCGAGAAAAAAACTTACTAAGCAGAATAAGAAATTCAACGATGTTTAAACTTAGAGGAAAGTGTAATAAAAATTTAATTTTTTCATGTAAAAATGTTGCATTTTCAAACAAATTAATATTTTCAATCAAGAAGATTAATTATTATCTAGTAAAAAAGACGACTTTTTAACAAAATACATCATTATTTAATTAACTAGTTAATTTTTCAACTTAAAAGATAAGCTTTCAGTCATAAAAACGAGTTTTCGACCAAAACAATGAATTTTCAACAAGAAACTGCTTGACTTGTGTGCGCTAAGCAATATAAAGGGAGATAAAATTACAGAGTTAGTCAGCATGAAAAATAACAAGGGTGAAATGTGAAATATTTTGTTAATTTAATTTAATTTAATTTATTTTTTATAATTTTCTATTAGAAAAGAGGATTTTACAACTAAATAAATTAATTTTTAATTAAAAAGATAAATTTTTCACTCCAAATGGAAAATTAAAATTTTCAGTCACAACGACAAATTTTTAACAAAATAGTTCATTTTTTAATCAAAAAAATGGATTTTTTAATAAACATTATAAATCTTTAGCCAAAAAATTGAATTTTTATCTGAATAGTTAAACTTTCAACTAGAAAGATAAATTTTCAACTAAAAATAAAATAGCTTCAGTTTCAGTTTAAGAATCTAATGTTCAACGGAAAGAAAAACAAGTTTTTAACAAAAAATTTGAATTTTAAAACCAAAGAAATAAATTTTTAACTAAAAAATAAAATTTTTAACCAACTGGTTGATTTTTCAACCAAGAAATTCGGGTATGTATCTACCAAAAAATATGTCTTACTAATAAAATACATAAATAGTCAACTAAATAGTTAATTTTTTAAATAAAAAAGAATAATTTTCAATCGTAGAAAACGAATTTCCATCAAGCGAAAAATTAATTTATAAACCAAATAGTTGTTTTCTTAATCTAAAAGATAAATTTTTAACAAAGAAGATTAATTTTTTTTCCAGAAAAGACGACTTTTCAAAAATAGAATAAAATTTTTAACTTAATAGATAAATTTCAAATTGAAAATAAAACATTAACATTTTTAGTTGTAGAAACGAAAAAAAAAGAATTTTCAACAAAATAGTTTATTTGGCAACCAAAAAATAGGTTTGTATTAAAAAAATGAATCTGTAATCAAAAAATTAAATTTTGGACTTAACATTTGAACTTTTAACCAAGAAGATAAATTTTCAACAAGTAAATATGAATTTTCAACTACAAATAAAATAGTTATATTTTCATTAAAAAAATTAATTTTTAACAAAAACAACAAACCTTTAACAAAATAGTTAAATTTTCAATTAAAAAAATGAACTTAGAAATAAAATTATGAAACTTTAACAAAACAAATATTAATTTTTGAATTTTCAACTTAAAATGGAACTTTCAAATTTTAACTGATAAAAACTAATTTTTGGGAATTTTTTTTCTTTCAACCAAAGGAATGAATTTTCATAAAAAATGATGAATCTGAAGCCAAAAAAATTAATTTTTCACCCAAATATTTAAACCTTAATTTTCAGTTTAAAAAAGTAATTTTGAACAAAAAAAAAAAATTTTTTGACCAATCAGTTAAATTTTCAACCAAAAAAATTTAATTTGAATTGAAATGATAAATCTTTATAAATTGATGAGTTTTTAACCAAAATAAATAAGCTTTCAACCAAACAAATAAATTTTCAACTATTAAAGATTAAGTTTTAACCAAGAATAGAAAATTTATATTTCCAGTTTGAAAAAATGAATATTTAACCCAAAAAATTTTAACAAAATAATAAAATTTTCAACGAAAAAAATGAGTTTCAAACCAGGCAGATCAATTTTTTATCAGAAAAAATTACCTTCTAACAAAATACAATAAATTACAACCAAATAATTGAGTTCTTAAAAAAAGATACAATTTTAACTGAAAATGAAACACTCAAATTTTTAGTCATAGAACCGATTTTTAAACAATAAAAAAAAACAATTTTGAACAGAATAGTTAATTTTTTAACTGAAAAAATAAATTTTTATTAAAAATAACGAATCTGTAACTAAAAAGATTAATTGTAAATCAAAAATGAAATAATTACATTTTCAGGTAAGACAATAATTTTTCAACAAAGAAAAATGAATTTTCAACACTATAATAAAATTTTGGACAAACGAAATTAATTTTCAATTAAAATAATTAACTTTAAGCAAGAACAATAAATTTTTAATTAAATAGTTAGACTTTCAACCAAAGAGATCAATTTTTAACTAAAGAAGACTAATTTTTGACAAAAAATGTGCTAGTTACATTTTTAATTAATGAAATTGATTTTTAGCTATAAAAAATGATTTTCAACAAAACGATTCAATTTGATAACCAGAGATAAATTTTTCATCCAAGAAGAATTATTTCCTACCAAAACAGATACACTTTTAACAAAATAAATTAATTTCTAACCACGGAGATAATTTCCTAACTACAACAAGAAATGCTTAAACATAAAAGATTAATTCTAACGAAAATATCATAATTTAAAAGAAAAAACAGATGCATTTATTTAAGAAAATTAATTTTTACTTAAGAAAAAGGAATTTTTATTAAGGAAATGAGTTTTTAACCAAAATAATAAATTTTCAAAAAAAAAAAAGTATTTTCAACGAAATCTATCAATATTCATTTTTGGTTAACAATAAGTATATCAATATTCAATTATGTATCGATTATCTTCGAAAGAGTTGAATTTCCAACTATTTTTGTTTTTTCACAAAATAGTTCAATTTCCAACCAAAGATATGAATTTTTGTGTAAAATGATGAATATTCAATGAAATATATAGTTGAGTGTACAATTAAAAAACATTTAAGTTCTGCCAAAAAAGAAATAATTAAATCGGTTTTAAGTCAAAAAGATTTATTTTCTACCAATAAATAGGAATTGATCTAATTAGTAACGTCCACTGACTGAATTAGTACCTTTTACTAATTAACTCAGTCTTTTTGATTGATCGAATCAGTAAACTGCAATGTAATAATCCGTCATTTTTTTAAATTTGAATAAATTATTCATCGTTAAAAGTGCGACTGAAGTGTGTGGTACTGCAGTTGTAGAAAGAATGTGTGGTGATGCGTGTTGAAATGATGAAATCTGAGCTGCCGCCCAAGAAAAGAAAGAAGCGCATAACAGAAAGTTGAATATCGCAAGTCTTACTGATAAGAAGAGAAAATAATAATAGACACAACAAAATAAAAGTAAAACTACAAGACAAGAAATGTAAAGAAAAAATCAAAAGAGAAGAAAATGCAAAGCGACTTTCAAGAAAGCAAAAAACTGTTTTATAAAATTGCGTTGATCAATAACAAGGCAGGTAAAAGTACAGAGTTAGTCAGCGTGAGTTACAATATTCTTTGAGCTCAATAACTTCCCATGACTAAAAAACAGTCACTTCGATTGACTGATTCATTTAGACAGTAATATTGACTGATTAATGGAGTTAAAAATATTGACTGATTCACTTGTTACAACGACTCATGATGATTCCTCACGAAAAATTTCCAAGTTAATCCATCAAATTTTGCTTCTGGCGTATAGACCTACAGCCACACACTGGTATTTTTTTATAAAATGCGCACTTTCTTAATTATAAAAACAAGACAATGAAAATACGTTTGTTTTTATACCAATGCATATAATGGTTTGTAATAATATGTATTAATTAAGGGATATGATCAGTGAAAGTGCGACTAAAGAGTGTGGTACTGCGGTTGTAGGCAGAATGTCTGGTGATGTGCGGTGGAATGATGAAATCCAAGCAGTCGTCCAAATAAAGAAAAAAGCGCATGAAACAAAGTAAAACATCACAATCTTTAGCAATGAGGAAAGAAATAGACTTCAAAATTATCACAGACAAAAAAAGGAAAGTAAAACTACTAGTCAAGGAAAGTGAAGATAAAATCAAAACCGGAGAAGAAAAGAAAATGCATAACGAATTTGAAGAAAGCAAGAAATTATTTTATAAAATAACGTTGATTAATATTAAGGGAGGTAAATGTACAGAGTTAGTCAGCTTGAGAAATAGCAAGGGCGAGATTCTGTATGATACATACAGAATACTAGAACCTTCGAGCGATGATTTTTTGGTAGATAATTTTCTTGGTAGAAAATTGACCCTTTTAGTTGAAAAATTTACCATTTCATTAAAAATGCATATATTTTTTTGCGAAATACGCTCGACAATGATAACAGACACAAAAAGAGAAAAGTAAAACTACTAGTCAAGGGAAGTAAAGATAGAATTAAAACAGAAGAAAAGATAAGTATGTAAAACGACTTTAAAGGAAACAAGAAACTGTTTTATAGATGGGCGTTGATCAATATAAAGGGAGGTAAAAGTACAGAGTTAGTCAGAATGAGAAATGGCAAAAGTAAAATGCTATTAAATACAGACGGAATACTAGATACTTTAAGATATGTTTTTTTGGTATTTTTACTAACCTTCTTGGTAGAAAATTTACCGATTTGGTTAAAAAAACGACAATTTGGTCGAAAATGTATTTATCTGTTTAAGAATTAGTATAAAAAATGATTAAAGACACAGAAAGAGGAATAGTGAAACTACTATGCGAGGAAAGTCAAGATAAAATTAAAACAGAAGAGAAAAAAATGAAAGAGACTTTAAAGTAAGCAAGAAACTGTTTATAAATGGGCGTTTATCAGCATAAAGGGTGGTAAAAGTGCAGAATTATTAAGCAAGAGAAAATGCAAGGGTAAAATGCTACATAATACAAATAGGATACTAGATACTTTGAAAGATGATTTTTTAGCAGATAATTAACCTTCTTGGTAGAAAATTTACCAATTTCGTTTGAAAAAACGACCATTTGGTTAAAAATGTATTTATTTGTTTGAGGACTAGGATTAAAAATGATTAAAGGCACAAAAAGAGGAAAGTAAAACTACTAGTGAAGGAAAGTCAGGATAAAATCAAAACAGATGAGAAGAAAATGAAA
>JAUELO010465005.1:0-12220 GCA_032357855.1 Amphibolips quercusostensackenii
CATTTTAACCACTAATGCAAAATTTTCATTTCCAATCAAAAAAAAATTTTTAACAACAACAAAATTAAGTAAAATTGTTAAATTTTTAACCAAAGAGATGAATTTTTAACCAATAATATAACATTTTTATTTTAATTCAAAATCTCAATACTCTTACAATAGAAAAAAAAACAAATTTTCAACCAAAGAGATGAGTTTTTAACTAGAGAACTGAATTTTTTAACAAAAAAAAGAGCATTTTAATGAATAGCAAATTTTTGACCAAATAGTTTGATTTTCAACTAAAAAAAATAACAAATTTTTAATGAGAAATGGAACAGTTTAATTTTCGATTAAACACTTAAATTTTTAAAAACAGAAAAATACAAAATTTTTAGCCAAATCGTTGAATTTTTAACTGAAAAAGACGAATTTTTAACCAAAAATGAAATAGTTCAATTTTTAATTAGAAACGCAATTTTTGAAAAACATACAAAACGAATTTTTAATAAAATAGTTAAATTTTCAGGCAAAAAAAAATTTTTTTTAAGGAAAAGCTAAATCTTCAACCAAAGGAATTTGTTTTAAAAAAAATTAATAGATTTTCTACAAATTAGATTTAGTTTTAACCTGAAGAAATAAATGTAACGAAAACGGTGAATTTTCAATCAAATAGTTGATTTTTTAATTTTCTTAAAATAAATTGATAAATTTCCTACAAATTAGATTGATTTTATACCAAAAGAAATTAATTCAATAAAACAGCCACATTTCTAATGAAATAGTTGAATTTTTAATTTTAAAAAAATACCAAAAAATGAAAAAGTTACATTTTTAATTCAATGCACAATTTTTCATCAACAAAAACCGAATTTTCAATAAAATAGTTAAAATAACCAAAAAGATGAATTTCACAAAGAACCTGAATCCTTAACCAAAGGAATTTTTTTAAAAAGTGACGAATTTTCTACAAATCAGATTAATTTTTAAAAACAACGGAAAAATCGATTCAACCAAAAACAAAATTTTTTTAACCAAATAGTAAAATTTTCAACTAAAAAAGATACATTTTTAACCAATAATGTAAAATTTTCATTTTAATTTGAAAAATAAATTTTGAACAACAAAGAAAAGCAAATTTTCAATAAAATTGTTTAATTTTTCACGAAAGAGATCATTTTTCAACTAAGAAGCTGAATTTTTCAACAAAAAAAGACCTTTTGAATGAACTAATGAATTTTTCTTGAAATCTGATTCATTTTGTACCAAAAGAAATAAATTTAACTAAGAAGGCAAATTTTCAAACAAATAGTTGACTTTTCAACTAAAAAAGACAAATTTTGGAATTTTTTAATTTTTCACTAAAGAGATGAGTTTTCAACTAAAAAGCTGAATTTTAAACAAAAAAAAATGTCTTAAAAAATGGGTTTAACGGAAAAGTTAAATTTTCAACCAAATAGTTGATTTTTGCAATTAAATAGATAAATTTTAAACCATTAAAAAAATTTCTATTCTCAGCAAAAACTCAATTTTGCATCAGAAAAAAAGGAACTTCCAATAAAATAGTAAAATTGTTACACGAAGCTGTATTTTTAACCAACAAAATGTCTTTTTTTTAATGGACAAATTATTTACCAATTAGATTAATTTAAAAAAGAAATGAGTTCAACTAAAAGTCGAATTTTCAACTAAATTTTTGATTTTTCAACTAAAGAAGATCATTTTTAACCAACAATGGGAATTTTTAATTTTCAATAAAAAGCTTGATTCTTCACAAAAAAAAAAATTTTCAATAAAATTTTTTATTTTTCACGAAATAGATAAATTTTCAAATTAAAATTATAAATTTTTTACTAATAATATGAAATTTCCGTTTAATTTTAAAAACTCAATTTTCCAAAAAAAAAACAAATTTTCAATTCAATTCTTCAATTTTTCAACCAAAGAGATGAGCTTCAACTAAAAAGCTGAACTTTTAACCAAAAAAATGATTTTGAAATAAATGTATGGATTTTCTACAAATTAGATTGATTTTTCACTAAAGGATATGAATTTAACCAAAAAGGTAAATTTTTAACCAAACAGTTGAATTTTCAACTAAAAAATAAGGTTTTACTAAAAAATGAAAAATTTCCATTTTTAATAAAAGAAAAAACAATTTTGTAACAACAAAAATCTGAATCTTCAATAAAATAGTAAAATAACCAAAATGATAAATTTTCAACTAAAAACCTAAAATTTTAACCAAATGACTTTAAAAAAATTGATAAATTATTCACAAATTAAATTGATTTTTAAAAAACAAAAATAATTATCCAAAAAGCGACTTTTCAACCAAATAGTTAAATTTTTAGCCAAAAAATATAAGTATTTAACTAATTATATAAAATTTCCATTTTCAATCAAAAACTTAATTTTTTAAGAAAAAAATTAAATTAAATTGTTGAATTTTCAACTAAAGAGATCAATTTTCTACATATCACATTAATTTTAACCAAAAGAAATACATGCAACAGAAAAGGGAAAAAAAAGAAATTTTTTTATAAATTTGTTAACACTTTAACAAAAGAGGTTGAGTTTTCAACTAAAAAGCTAAAACTTTAACCAAAAAAATGAATTTTGCAAATGAATAGATGATTTTTCTACAAATTATATTGATTTTGTACCGAAATAAATGAATTTAACCAAAAAGGAAAATTTTTAACTAAATAGTTGAATTTTTAACTAAAAAGACATTTTTATCCAGAAATGGAATTATTATTAAAATATTCAAATTAACCAAAAGGATGAGTTTTTAAATAAAAAACTCAATCTTTAAACAAATGACTTTAAAAAAATAGATAAATTTTTTACAAATAAGATCGAATTGTAACAAAAAATAAAAAATGAATTTGACCAAAAAGGCAAATTTTCTACTAAATATTTTTATTTTTTAACTAAAGAAGACAAATTTTGAACAAAAAATTGAACAGTTTTATTTTAAAGTAAAAAATAAATGTTTTCACAACGAAAAAACGAGTTCTTAATGAAATAGTTACATGTGTTAACAAATAGTTACATTTGTTAACACAAGAAAAATTAATAAAAAATAGAAAATTACCAAGATGATTTTTCAACTACAAACCAGATTCTTGAGCCAAATGACCTTTACAAAAAATGGATCAATTTTCTACAAATTAGATTAATGAAAAAAAAAGGAAATCAACCAGAAAGGCGAATTGACCACCAAATAGTTGAACTTTTAACTAAAAAAGATCAACTTTAAACCAATAATATAAGATTTTCATTTTAAATTAAAAACTTAATTTTTCAACAACAAAAAATTTTAATAAATTTTTTTTATTTTCAATAAAGAGATGAGTTTTCAACTCAAGAGCTGAATTCTCAAACAAAAAGACCCTCTAAATGAATGGATAAATTTTTTATAAATCAAATTGATTTTCCAATCAAAAAATACGAAAGTTTGAATAATCTTATTTTCAATAGGAAACTCAATTTTTTTTAAATGAAAAAGAAAAACTTTCAACAAAATAGTTACATTTTTAAGCAAAAAAAGAGCTTTTAAATGAAAAGCTGAATCTTTTACAAAAAAACTGATAGTTTAAAAAAAGCATTAATTTTATACAATTAGGATTGATTTAAAAAAAAAATAATAATTTACTCGAAAAGGCGGGTTTACAACCAAATAATTTAATTTTTTACTAAAAAAGATAAATAATTAACCAAAAATGGAAAAGTTCCATTTCAATTGAAGACTCAATTTTTTTATTAAAAAAAAACAATTTTAAAAAAAGTTGTTAAATTTTTCACTAAAGAGATGAGTTTTTAACTACTAACTTGAATTTTTAACCAGAAAAATGTCTTACAAAAAAAAGGATGAACTTTCCACAAATTAGCTTATTTAAAAAAAAAATGAATTTAACCAAAAAGGTGAATTTTAAAACTAAAAGTTTAAGTTTGAACTAAGAATGATAAATTGTTAAACAAAAATGGAGAAATTTCATTTCCAATTAAAAACTTAATTTTTTAGAAACAGCAAACCTATTTATCAATAAACTGGTTACATTTTTAAATAAAGAGATGAGTTTGGAACTAAAAAGTTGAATCTTCAAGCAAAAAATGCCTTAAAAAAAAATTGATAAATTTTCTACAATAGATTTTTAAAAAAATAAATTAAATCAAAAAGGCAAATTTCCAACTAAATAATTTAATTTTTAACTAAAAAAAAAAATTTAACTAAAAAAGAAGAATTTTAAACAAAAAATGAAAAATTTGTATTTTTAATAAAAAAAGCAATTTCTGAAAGATAAAAAAACTAATTATAACAAAATAGTACAATTCTTAAGAAAAAAGATAAGTCTTTAACCAAAAAGATGAATCTTTAACCAAAAAAATTACTCTTGAAAAAATGGATGAACTTTCTACAAACTAGATTAATTTATCACTAAAAGAAATGAACTCAACCAAAAAGGCAAATTTCTAACCTAATAGTTGCATATTTAAATAAAAAAGATAAATTTTTAAATGAAAATAGAACAGTTTAATTCTCAATTACAAAAACAAATTTTCCACAACATCAAAAAAAGAATTTTCAAGAGAATAGTTGAATTTTTACTGAAAGTGCTTATTTTTTTGCAATTTCAAGCGCGTCTGTAGAATCACGAGCTTCGTGCTCGATAATGTATTTACCTTGTGCTGCACGCTCTGTCTTTGTACTTACCCCAGATTTTTGCACAGACCTTTAACAATTAAAATTCAAAGCATCGACAACTGTAATTGTGTGATTGTGAATTCTCTTTTGTTAAAGCTCTTTGAGCTTCAACGAACACATTCTCATCACGTATCTTGTGCTTCGCACTCGATTTTGTCTAAATTGTGGCCTTTTCTACATTAATTTTACCCTAGTCAAAAATTAGTTTTTATGAGAACAAAATATCTGCCTACTGCCTAGGATGCCCTTCTTTTGCTTTTCGCGCTTCGCGCTCGATAATGTACTTGTCTGGCTCTTCACCCTCGATGACGTATTTACCTCACGCTGCGCTCTTTGTCTTTGTACTTCCCTCACATTTAGGCACAGACCTTTTAAAATTAAAGGTCAAAGCATCGACAACTGTAATTTGGTGATCGTGAATTTTCTTTTGTTAAAGCTCCTTCGGCTTTAAGAATCACATTTTCACCACATAGATCGTGCTTCGCATTCAATTTTGTCAGCTTTACAAAAAGCTAACCTTTTATTTTTGATGTGTTTTTATAAAACAGTTTGTAATAAATTTTTAGTTTTTTTTTTTGGTTTAACAACTTTTGTCTTTTCATTTTTTTTTCGATTTTCGTGTACTTTTCCCAAAATTTAATTGAAAAATTTTTTATTTTATTTTTACGATAAAAGCAAAAACTACGCGTCGTATTGAGAAATTTTGTATTTCAGACAAATATGTAGCTTTTTTTTGAGTAAGCGACTTTTAGGTACTATGTTTTTATAGCTTGTCGTTTGTCCAAAAATTTAATTCTCTAATTTTTTATTTTTTCACGATTTAAACTAAAACTACACGTTCCATTAACAAATAAATAAAGAAAATTGTATAGATCCTTTTTAGGCGTAAAACTCTTTTCTATAAGTTTTTTTTTTGTAACTTGCGTCCTATTTCTAAAAATTTTAATTTTCAATTCTTAATTTTATATTTCACAATAAAACACAAACTAAGAATCTTATCAAAAATTATTCATAACAAATTTGTATCTCTTCTTTGTCTTAACAAAATTTTTTCATTTATTTTTTTGTAGTTTGTGTCGTTTGACCAAAAATTTTATTTTTTTTAAATTTTTAATGTATTTTTTTGCCAATTACACAAAAAATACAAATTTCGCCAATAGGTGAATATTGCATGTTTGCAGCCCTTTTCCGGGTACATATTTTTGGTCGCTCATTCTTTTTTCGTATCTTGCGTAGTTCGACCGTAGTTCGATCCTTTTATTCGTAAAAAATAACAATAAAAAATTTGAATTTTTTAGAAACGATACAAGTTAGAAAAAAATTAATAAACACATGTTGTTAAATGGGAAAAGGGATAATAAATTCGTTAATAATAATTTTTTAATGGGGCGCGTAGTTTTTGCTTAAGTCGAAAAAAAAATAACAATATAAATAAAAGATACAATTTTTTTGGAAAGACAACACGATGTTTGAAAAAATTATCAGACAAGGGTTGTTTACCCATAAGAGGTTTGAAAATTTGTTTTAATTAATTTAACTTAAAAAATTATTAATTTAATTAAAAAATAATATTCACAATAAAAAATACAATTTTTTGGACAATCGACGTTAGCTACAACAAAAAATGAATAAACAAAAATTGTGCATTAGAGAGAAATCTACGCAATTTCTGTTATAATCGTAAAAAAAACGTTAAAGTCAAAAAATAAATTTTTGAACAAAGAACACAAGCTACGAAAAAAGATGAACAGACACAAGTCAGGAAAGAAATATTATTAGACAAAAGTTGTTCACCTAAAAAATATATACGAGTTTTGTAGTAATTATTTTTTTGTAGCAGGCATATTTTTTCTTTAAACAGTAAAAAATAGAATATTTTTAACGGTATCGCAAATAAAAAAATTTCCGGCACCGGAAGTAAGATTCAATCAAAGAATCTAGAAGAATATAGGACAATTTTTTGTGTATGAAAAATTTTAGAAAAAAATTTTATTTTTTCCAAAAATATTTTAAAACTTAAAAATTCTAAAAAGGTTTTAATTTAATTAAAATTGTAGGAATATTTTTTAAAAATGAGAACAAAATGTGGATTTCTGAAAATTCCGAACAAAAAATTTAGAAGCTTTTTGAGAATTTTGAAAGATTACGAAAGAATACAAAAAATTTCTGAGATCTCTAGAATAGTTTCAAAAATCTATTTTTTATTTTGGAAAATTATTTTTCGAAAAAAATACGAAAAGATTCTAAAAAAAATTTAAACGATTTTTAAAAATATTAACAAAAAAAATCTGGGAGATTTGCGGGTAATTTTTTTAGTTTCCAAAGATCTTTCGCAAGTTTTAAGAAAAATTATAAACATTTAAAAATATGTGTGTACATTTTTGAGAAATTTGCAAAATAATTTTCAATTTGAAATGATTTTAAAAAATGTTTTTTTATTTGGTTACAATAATTTTAAGACAATATTTAAAAAGGTTGCAAAAGGTTTCAAAAATGTTTTGAATTGACAAAAAAAAAATCTGGAAAATTCTAAGCTAATTTTTATAGTTTTAAAATATTTTTAAAACATTTTCTAGAAAATTCGAATCATTTCAGAAAATATACAAACGTTTTGCAAACATTTCCAAAATAATTGAAAATTTTAAATGATTTCAAAAAATTAAAAACCAACTTCAGATTTTTTAATATTTCCGAACGAAAAGTGCAGAAGCTTTTCAAGGATTAAGGATTTTTTTAGATTTTAAGGTTTCGAGATGATAATATCAATATTTTATGAAAGTTATTGTGAAAATTCATAGTAAATTTATATTTTTAAAAAATAATTTTAACAGGATATTTTTAAAGATTTAAAAAAGATTCAAAAAAATTGAAAAAATTATCAAAAGAGAGTCTGAAAGATTTTAAAGCAATTTTAAAAATGATTCGAAACAGTTCCAAAGATATTTTGGAATTTAAAAGTTTTAAAGAGATTGAACAAATTTGAAAATTTTTAAAAATGCATAAAATTCTTTCAATTTTCTTTATAACTTCCACAAGTTCTTAATATCTTTCAAGGTAAGCTAAAGTTTTCCTAAAATTTTGTAAAATCCTGCAAAAAACCTTATTAGATATTTTTTAGATATGTTTTCGACATATCTGAAAATTTCAAAAACCTTTTCAAATTTTCTCAGGTAACCTAAGAAAATTATATTTATATAATCTTAGGAACAAAGAAATATAAAAAATAAATTGTAGTTTAAAATTTTTATTTTATATTAAAAATTATTTTCAACGCAAATAGGAAATTTTGTATTAATGTTATTTATTTATTAAAAGCACAATGACAAAATTTTTTGGTGAGAACAAAAATTATTATGAATAGTTGAAGTTTTTTAAATTATTGTTTAAATTTAAAATAACAATAATTGACAAATATTGAGTCAGAAATATATTTTTTTCAATTATTGTTATTTTAAACTCGAGCAATAATTTTAGAAACTTTAAACATCCAAATTAATTTTTGCTGTAAAGGTGTTTGATTGCTTTATTTTTATTAAATAAACAGGACGACTGATGAGTCCTGAATTATATAATTTACGGCACTGTAAAATTCCCAAATTGGAAAATTCGCAAATAATAAATTCCCAAATAATAAAATTCCAGACATAAAATTGCCAAATTATAAAATTCCCGGATTTAAACAATCAATTAATTTTTTCATAAATATTTTTCATTTATTTAAAATATAACGAATGAATATTTTTATAACAAAAAATTATTATTTAAAGAAATTTATTTTTAAAAAAACCTTTTTGAACCAAAGAGATAGATTTTTAAAGAGTCATCATTTTCTACCAAAAAAGAAATAAATCGTAACTAAAATGCATGAAATTTCAACTAAAAAAGATACATGTTCACCAAAAATAAAAAAATATAAATTTGCGGTTAAAAAAAACATCTTTTTACCAAGGAAAACCATTCCTCATCAAAATAGTTGAATTTTAAACACGAGTTAAACTCTGCATTAAAATCAAGAATTTGTAACTAAAAAAATGTATTATTAATAAAAATAATTTTTTTAATTCTCTCTAGAAATAGTTTATTTTTAATATAAAAAATTAATTCCTAATAAATAGAAAACGAATTTTCAATAAAATAGTTAAGGATCTGCAACTAATTAATAAAATGAATTTGTAACAAAGTAGTTCAACTTTAAATAAAGCAGTTAAATTTTTAGTTTATAACAAAATACATGAATTTTTTTATTTAAAAAATGTATTTTCAATTAGTTTTTATTTATCGATTTGAAAGTTAGTTATTAACCAAGTAGTTTAATCTCCAGAAAAATCATAAAATGTTCAATCTCAACAAGACGAGTTTTAAAAAAAAATAGTTGAATTTTTAAGCCAAAAAGCTAAATTTTTAACTAAAAACAATCAATTTTTCGCCAATAATAAAAAATTTACATTTTCAGTTAAAAATATAATCTTGCACAAAAAAATAAATCAAAAGAAAATAGTTTAATTTTTAACTAAAAAGAATTTTTTAGGCTACGAAGGAAACAAAATTTAAACCAAATTGTTGAATTTTCTAAAAAATAGTTAAATTTTCAATAAGGAAGATTAGATTTCTATGAGAAAAGACGACTTTAAAACACAAAAATTTTGTACTTAAAATTCAATAGTTAAATTTTGAGTTTGAAAAATTATTTTTTAACCCAAGACGGGTTTCAAACACATAGTTGAACTTTTAAGTAAGTAAAATTAATTTTTAAGCAAATAGTTGAATCTTTATCTAAAAAAGATAAATTTTTAACCAACAATAGATTAGGTTAATTTGGTATTTATAAAATGGTTAAAAAAAATAATTTTTAACAAAGTAGTTGAATATTAAACGAAAGATATGGATTTTCAGCTAATAAAATCAATTTTTAACAAATTAGTTAAATTTTCTACCATATGGTTGAATTTTTTAACTATAAGAAATTAATTTTCAATTAAAAAATATCAGTTTTCAACCGAAAATAAAAAAAAACATTATTAGTTTATAAAATTAATTTTGAACAAAGAAATGGATTTTCAATAAAATAATTAAATTTTTAACCAAAAAGATGGATCCTTAACTACTAAAATCAATTTTTAACAAAGTAGTTCTCCAAATTTTTCAGAGAACAGTTGAATTTTTAAACTAAAAATATTAAATTTTAAACTGAAAATAATAATTTTTAAACGAAAATATTAATTTTTAATTAAACAGGTAATTCTAATCTAAATATTTAAATTCTCAAATTACAAAACCAAAAAGAGGAATTTTTAACACAATAATTAGATATTTAACTGAAGAAAAGATTTGTTATTAAAAATTTTATAATAATTCAGTAGATTAATTTAGACGATTTTTCTCTACATAAGAATGAATGGTCTACAAAACAGGCAAATTTTCTAGAAAGAAAGTTACATTTCCAAACCTAAAATATTACTTTCCACATAAAAAGTGAATTGCTAACCAAATAAATAAATTTTCTATTAAAATAATTAAATTTTTAACCCAAAAAAACGAATTTTATCTAATGACGGAAGAGTCAAATTTGTAGTTACTAAATATATTTACAAATAAACAAAATTAAAAATATTGTGAAATGATCTTCGCACGCCCCCAGACAATAATTGATATTATCCACTTTGTACCGCAAACCCTCTTTCCAATTTTTCTCTCGTTTGATAAATTCCCACCATCTCTAGAGGATTTTATAACCATTCTGATTTATTTTCTACGATTACTGAGGTATTAAAAATTACTAGAACAAATTGCAAGTCATCGATTATGAGAATATCCCACGTGTGACTGGATAGAGTGCAGCAGTTGATGGATGCTCAGTAATAGTGGATCAATCTACGTTTAAGTATCAGCAATGTCACAACCGTTAATTCACCTCATTCAACACTTCTGCTACTTTCCCTTTCCTCCCTTCACTCACAACTTTTTCTTCCTTCTTCCACTTTTGCCTCCTTTAATTTTCTCTCTTTGCACTTTTCTATCTAACATTCCTCTTTTCCTCTTCCCGTACCACTGACCCATCATTTTTTATTATTTTTCTTCACATCCCTTACTTTTACATTCCTGCTTCCCCTATACTCATTGCCTTCACTTTCCTTACTTCTACTTTTCACATTTTTCTCACTACTCCTCCTATTTTTAATCACCTCCTGAAGCTTCCCTCCCCTTAATTTCTCTACTTTTCTCTCACTTTCCTTTTTCTAGTTTCCTCATATCCTCTTACTTCTCCTACTTATAGTCAAATCATTTGCCCTCACTTCCCCCTTATTCCGCAACTTTTTCTTCTTTAAGTCACCCTCTTTGCATTTGACTGGCTAATATTCTTATTTTCCTACTTTTCCTCTAATCTCCTCACTGCACCTACCGTACTTACCAGCACTACTATACTATTAATTTGCTTACTTCACTTCACTAACTAACCTTACTTTCAATAATTTTATTCACGTCTCCTACCTCCTCCCGTTTATTTATTATTATTACTCGTCACTTTCCATACTTTCACACCCCTACTTTATCTAGGTTCGTTTCCCTTACTTCCCTTACTTCTGCTTCTCTCATTCATTTTACTCCTTGTTCTTTTATTTACCTGCACTTTCTAAAAGTCTCCTTCCCTAACTTTTCCTACTTTTGCTCCCCTTATTAACTCTTACTTCCTCTACTTCTACTCTTCACATTTACTCTCACTTCTTCTGCTTCCAGTCCTCTTATTTTTTCTTACTTCCCATTCACTTATTTTCTATTCGTTTATTCGAATTTCTAATGAAAATTTAGACACGCTTAGAACATTGGATTTTGGGAAATGAAAAATAATTGAATATAAATTGAACTTCTTAGTTTCCTGCAATGAGTAAATATTCGAATAAATCAAATTCCAAAGATTCGGCTAGGCCTTTAGAGTCTTTTTTTTTATTAAAAAAGGATTATTTTGATTTGAAAAATTGAAATAACTCAAGGAGATCAAATCGGTTAATTGTGCATTAGTTTCTTTTTATATTCCGACAAATCCAGATTTTCAAGCGTGTTCAAATTTGTTTAAAAAATTCGCATAAGCGACTGCACACCTCTAAGCACTACCGTTTTTTCTTTCTTTTCACTTACCCTTTTTTTGCTTACTCAATTTACTTTTACATCCCCTTCTTTAACTCTCCTCACTTCATATCATTTAACCTACTCCCAATCTCATCTTCTGTAAATTTCCCTTTTCTTATTTTCTTCCTCGCAATTTACTTACTATCCCTTTCCTTAGTTCCTCTACTACCCCTCTTATACAATCTTCTATCGTTTCCTTTTTATTCCTGAACTTTTTCTTCCTTTTATTATCCCTTTTTGCATTCATCTGGCTAATATTTGTCCTTCCCTGCTTCTTTTTCACTGCTCTCACTGCCTAGCTCTACACAGCAGCACTACCCTACTATACCTTTTCTCACCTCCCTTCACTACACTACTATCCCTTCCCTCACTTCCCTTACCACCCGACCTCACATTCAGTCACTT
>JAUELO010465021.1:0-12220 GCA_032357855.1 Amphibolips quercusostensackenii
TAACTTTGGCTTTAAGGCTATCTAATTTGTTACCTTCAGCAAATAATTGTTTTTCTGCTTCTTCTGGATATAACTCTAGAAATGACACCCCTAGCCCTCTTCTGGCATTTATGCCGGCTTACCTACAATGCAATTATTCATTTCCTCAATTCACTCGAATCGGATTTTCTGACTTGCCATCAGATTTTGTTTAGACCTTGACCTAAAACTTTTCTTTCTTGATCCACCTCGTCTTACTGGTCTTTAACTATCTTCTCAATTACAACACCCTCGTCAGTACCTTAATCGCAAAGACTTGATTAAATAAATTCCTTAACGCTTCTCCAAGTATTCTTTTTCTTCTGTCATTATGGCTAAAGTAACTAAACTAAAAATGCTTCAATGGAATTGCCGTATAGTCTTGAGTAGGAAAGATTGTTAAAAAAAAAATTATGCATAAATATGATATTCTTTTTGCTTGGTGAAACTTGGATATAATCCAAATCCAATTTTTTGCTTAGGAATTTTAACGTAATTTAGTAAGATCGCGAATCAAGCTGATAAAGGCAAGCGTAAAAAGGATGCTGTCAATAACTAGTCAATCAAGGCAAGATATGTGCAGAACTTAAACAATATGCAGGAAGTAGTCAATATCCAGTAAAATAAACGCAAGATATGACCAAAAAGTTGTCAATATCGAGCCAATGAAGGCAAGAAATGAGCGAGATATAGTCCTCATCTAGCTAATGAAGGCAAGATATGTGCAGGACTTATTCAATATCCAGTAAAAAGGTCGCAAGATATAACCTGAATTTAGTCAATATCTGGCCAATAAAGAAAAGATATGAGCGAGATTTAGTCTTTACCTAGCCAATGAAGACAAGATGAAACTAGTAAGAATAAACGCAAGAAGTCAACTGAAATTAGGCAATATTCAGCTAATAAAGGCTGCTCATATTGCCAATATCTAGCTAATGAAGACCAGACATAAGCGAGATTTTGTCATTACTTAGCTAATGAAGGTAAGATATGAGCAAAATATTATTAATTCCAGACAATGAATGCAAGACATGATCAGAGCTCATTCAGTATCCAGCTAATGAAGGCAAGATATTTTCAGGATGGTTTTAATATCCAGCCAATAAAAACAAGAAATAAGCTGGATTTAGGCAATATTTGACCAATCAAGAAGAGAAATAAGCAGTATATTTTCAATATCTAGCCACTGAAGGCGAGACATGATGTTGTCGATTCCAGACAATGAAGGTAAGACCCGAGGTGGAATCAGGCGATATCTGGCCAATTGAGACAAGAGATGAGCAAGATTTATTCAATATCTAGCAAATAAACTCAAAACATGACTAACATGTTGTCAATATCCAGCCAATGATGTTAGGACACGCAACCAGACGTCAAAAACTTCCGGTGACTAAATATCTCTTGCTTGTATTTGATTTTCTGCGTCATTTATGGTCTAAATGAGATTTCGTGATGGATAACGAGTTCATTCTTGATGGCAAGCATATCCCAAGATTTAATGTGTCTGTTTCTAGCCTTGACGATTCACCTAGACTTCATCACTAGGCGCGATTTGTTAGCATCTTCTGTTGTAAGTTGATGCTGACGTGGTGAAAGTAGAGCTGGCATTCTGCACGTAATACCCAAACGCGCCAGAAGATAAGCGGCATCGCAGTATTCCCGATCAACAATGACAATATCGTCTTCTTGGAACCACCTTCTCATTCTGTCGACGTCTATTGCGAATTTATGTTGTAATATAGCAGCAGCATTATTGTGGCTGTGAGAAAAGTACGGTCCTTAAATGTCAAAAATGTAACCATCAGGTGCAACTATTTATACAGATATTATATCAGTGAAACGTATGGCAAAATAATCTTTTTTCGCGATTGCCTCAAATCCGATGTTGTTAGGTACAAAACGCTGCATTGATGATTGCCTGACTGTGGTCATGATTCTACTGACTGTCTACTCGAAAATTGGAACAGGATTGTGAGAAAAGCATCCGATAGACCTTTACGCAGTTTACATAAAAACATCAGCAAATCTTTTTTTTCTATATATTTGTAACCAACTTCACAGTGTACCTGTTAGTTGTCCCTCTAGATAACTACTAGATTTTTTCTAGACCAGAGACTCTATTCCTAGAAATCATGTTTGACAGCAACCTTTTGTGGGAAGCCTATAAACGTTATGCAAACAGAACTAAACCACTTCTCACTCTTAAGCAGTTTTCGACTAATAACGACAGATTTCTGGTTTTAATGTTCGCTGTTGTTGGACATCCGATACTCGATCGACTGAAAAAACTATTCTCTTAAGTTTTAAAAAATGTTGTCTTAATCAACATCTAAAAAGGTGGCCTGCTTCTTCTGTCGTATTTTACTTACAAACATAATCTACAACTGACACAATATTAATCTCTTACTTATTGCTCAGCAAACCCTTTAAACTTTTCGTTTGATTATGATATACAGTTCTTGCGACCATCTATAGATGTACGAACAGGTTGCTACGAAACAAGGGTTCTTCAAACGATGACTTTTAGTGGCTGTATTCTAAAATCATTAATGTAAAAATCTTTTCTTTTACTGATGGGTCTGTATTTAAAAACAAACCAGTTGACCCATCTGTGTTTTCCTCGCCATGTGATTCACGAACAAGTTACCAGATTGCACCAAAGGTTTTCATTTTCACCGCAGAAGCTATTGCAATTGGTAAGTCAATAAAATATATCATAAGCTATCTCATAGAAAAAGCCAGAATATTTACAGACTGAAAAAGCGTTTTTAAGGCATGCCAAAATTCTAATATCCTATGCCTTAAAAAACAAAAAACAAGTAAGGATTTCCGGTCATAAGGGAGTTACCAAAAGTGAGATATTTAAAAGTTGAGCCAAAGTCAAAGAAGAAGGAAAAGAAACCTGCAGTGTCTCAACAAGCTAGGTAGCGCATGCTCGCATAGGAGTTTGGACAAATGGCAAAAGAATGTAAGCGCGACCAGCAGCGAAGAGAAAGATGAAAGCAAGAAAAAGGAAGTGGTCCATGATTTAGAAAGGGCTAATAAGAGCAAGAAAGTTAGGATTAAACGAAAAAGACCAGAAAGAGCTAAGTAGGTAGGAGAATGTTTGAAAAACTGTAAGCCCTCATAAAAGGATGTAGAGAGAAAACAAGAAAGAGACTGAATGATATGAATAGCTATAGAAAAAGGCAGGGGAACGACGTAAGGGGAATAGTGAGAAAGAGGAGAAAGACAGGTATTGTGTAAACTAGACAGCATAGAGAATAGACAGAGTGAGGTAACCAAACAGAGAAATAATTAGATCAAATAGTTAGGAGAACGGCTAAGCAACTAAGACATCAGAAATAAACATATAGAGAAGGAAGCATAGTGTGTGGAAGTAGTAGAAGGGAGTAATGAGAACATGCAAAGTGAGAATAAAAAATTGAAAAAGGGACTGAGCGAGATCAAAAGAAGATTCGAAGGGGGAGAAAACGCGAAGAAGAAAAATAACATAGTAGTTAAGGGATTAAGAGTGGAAACTTAAACACGCGAAGCAGGAATAAAAAATCTTAGGAGTCATTCAAAAAGTACGTTAATTTTCAGAGGGGGGTGTCAAAGTATCATTTTTTGTATTAAGAACAATGAAAAAATTATCACGCAGCGGGGGATGTCAGAAGCTCCTGTAAAGTATCACGTTTTTTGTGAATGGCGCCGTGTGAGAGATATCAGAGTTTAGGTAAAGGAAGAAGGATTTACGAGAATGCAAGGTACAGAAGAAGATAGAGAAAAAATGTTCTGTGTGAAAGTAGGAAGTAAGAGGCAGAAAAAGATAATTATGGAAAAAAATTATTGAGAGGAAAAAGAGTAGAAGATTTGACATGGCGAGAGAGGAAGAGGAGATAATGATTAGAGCAAAGAGCATATGTAGAAGGAAAAAGGAGCACATGATACGGATAGGGAGAGACGAGATATGGAAAAATGGGGAGGAGTAGTTCGGGAACAAAGATTCAGAAGAAATAAGGAAAAGGGTAAAAAGGATAGAGCAAGGTGACATGAATGCCTGAAACGGTGAACAAGCAGGAGGGATTTTGGATGTAGAAAGGAGCTCCACAAAAGGAGAAATTTATATTTAAAAAAATAATAAATTTAGAAGATAGCGATCAAAAAACTTTCATTTAAGCAAAAGTTAGAATTTCCATAAATTCGAAAAAAAATTTCCTCAGCAATTTAATTTTCAACAATCGAAAACTTTTTGAAATTATACAACCCTAATTAATTTCCACTACGTTGCTGTAAAAACAATTTAATTTCAATAAGAAAATATTAATTTTAAACAACTATAATTATTAAATATTAAAAGTCCCATTAGATGAAATTCAAAAAAATCATGGTATGAAAAATTTTCATTTTTGTCAACAAACAATCCGCGTAGTATAGGTACCATGAAAAATTATTTGTCTTCTTTCACGTTTAAGACGCGTAAAAGAGAATAAATAGAAATTAAATTTAAAACGAGTCTTATTTAAGTGTATTTAAGATTTGAAGAATAACACTACTGCAATAAATAATGTATTAAAGCATACAAATGATAATTATCAATTTTTCCATTTTTGCAGATTCATTATTACTTTTTCACCTGCGTCAAGAATGTACAAATTCTCGTGATTCACGAGAAAGTAAACTTGTTAAAAACAGTTTGTGGATTTATTGTACTATTTTGCAATTAAAAATTTATGCGATGCTTTGACAAGTTAAACCTAGATTGAGAAAAAATTATTTATATTTTTAAGATTTTAGGATTTTTAACAAACAGATAAATTTTTTAACTAAAAAGTTAATTTTTAGCAAAACGACCAGAAAAGATGACTTTATCAAAGCAGTTGAATTTTCAACCTAAAAATACACTAATTTTTTTAAAGACAGCTAAAATATGACTTTTCTATCAAAAGACCTATTTTTGACCAGTCGAATAAGTTTTCATCAAAAAAAGTAAATTTTTAATCAGAAATGACTTTTTTCACAATAAAAGACGAATTTCAAACCAACTGAATCAAGCAAAAATAATAGTTTTAAAAAATATAGTTGAATTGTCAACCTAAATGATGAACTTTAAACAAAAAATTTAATAAAAAAATGGATTTTACCACCAGAAAGATTAATTTTTTATTAAAAACATGAATTTTTTAACAAAATACATAATTTCCGCAAATATTTTTTTCAAATTTTAAAGACAAAAAGGAGAATGATGTTCAAAACAATTAATTTTTTAATTCAGAAATACAATTTTTTTAAAAGAATATACTTTTTTACAAAGTAGTAACATTTTAATTAGAATAGTTTCATTTGTAAATAAATATCTGAATTTTTAATTCAAAATATGAATTTCTAAAGATAAAACAAATTTTAGACAGTTAAATTTAAAAAAAGAGCTTTTTAATAAAATAATTAAACTCTCAACCAGAAAAATTAATTTTGCACAAAAATGTTAAATTTTTTATCAGAAGAATGGATTTTTGCACCAGGAAGATTGATTTTTTATGAAAATTACGAATTTAAAAAAAAAAAAATAATTCAATTTGCCACAAATTTGTTAAATTTTAAAGAGAAAAAAAGCAAATTATCTACAGAACAATTGAATATTTAACCCAGAAATATAATTTTCAACAGGGAGTTAACCTTCTACGAAATAGTTAGATTCTTATCAAAATAGTTATTTTTGTAACCAAATATTTAAGTTTTCAATTAAAGATACGAATTTTCACCAAAAAGTAATAATTTACAAGCAAATTGTTAAATATTCAAAATAAATAATGAATTTCCAACTAAAACAAAATGAGATTTTAAAAAAGCAGTTTTCCTTGTTCCTTTCCTTTTTTCCTTTCTTTTCTTTTCTCTTTTTGTTTTTCCTTTCCGTTTTTCTTTTATTTTTTCCTTTTTTCCACTTTACCTTTCCACTTTTCCTCATTTTCCCTTTCCCGGTTTCCTTTTTCAATTTCCCCGTTCCCCTTTTCTTTTCCCCTTTTAATCTTTTATTTTTTCTTTTTTACCCTTCTCCCTTCACCTCTCCTCTTCAGTTTTCCTCTTTTTCATTCCTTCTTTCAGTCTTTCCTTCTTTTTTCTTTTTCCATTCACCCATTTCCCTCTTTTTCCCGTCACCCTCTTCTCATTTTTCTTTACTATTATTCCTTTCTAATTCCCCTGCTCTTTTTCTTCTTTCCCCTTTACCACATTTCCTTTCATCATTTTCTCTTTTTCTCTTTCCTCATTTCCCCTTTATCTTTCCTCTTTCTTTCTTTCCCCGTTTTTTCTTTTCGCGATTCCTTTTTCCTTCCCCCTTTTCCTTTCTCGTTGTTCCCTCCTTTTTTTACCTCTTTTTTATAATCGTTTTTCCCATTCTTCTCAGTTTTCCTCTTTTCTCTCTTTTCCAACTACCGTTTTTCTATTTTTTCATATGCCCTTCCCTATTTCCCTTTTTCAATATCCCTGTTCCCTTTTCTTTGTTCCTTTTTAAATTTTCCTGTCCCCTTTGACCTTTTAATTCCCCTTTTTTCTCATTGCTACTTTTTCCATTCCCCCTTTCCCCTTACTGTTTTCCCGTCCTTTTTCTACACACTTTTTTTCTTCTTCCTTTCCCTTTTTTCTTTCTTTTCCCTTCAGGTCTTCCTTTCTTCTATCCCTAATTTTTCTTTTTACTCTTTTCCTCTTTTTATTTTTTCTTCCCCTTTCTACATTTCCCTTTCCCTATTTTCCTTATTCCTTTTTCTTCTGTACCTCTTCCCCACTTCTCCTTTCTCTTTTTCTCACCTTCCCTTCCCTATTTTTCCATTTCAATTTGCCTGTTTTCTTTCTTTTTTCCCCTTTTTCTTTTCCCCTTTTTTCTTTCCCCTTTTCCCTTCACCGTTTCCACTTCTTAATTTCCCTGTTCCCTTCTTTTTTCCTCCTTTTCCATTTTCACTTTTGCCTATGAACTTTTCATTTTCCTCATTTTCCTATTTCTCCTTTTCTTATTCGCCCTTTACCTTTCTCTTTTTCCTGTCCCTTCTCTAAAATCTTTTTTTCATTAACCCTTTCATATTTTTCTTTTTCTTTTTCCTGCTTTCCACTTTAGCTTTCCCTTTCTTCCATCCACATTTTTTTACCCTTCTTCTCTTTTTATTTTCCCTTCCCTTTTTTGCTCTCTGGTTCCCCTTGCCCTATTTTCCTTATTTTTTTCCCCCTTTACCCCTTTTCCACGTCCCCTTTCCCCTTTTATCACTTTCTCTTCCTCATTTATCTATATTAATGTCTCTTTTTTCTTTTTCCTTTTTACTTTCCCCTTTTTACTTTTTGCTTTTTTTTCTGTCTCTTTTTCACGTTCAACTTTCTTATTCCTTTTCCCCCTTACTTTTTTCTACACAATTTTTTTCCTCTTCCTTTTCTTTTTCACTTTTCCCTTTTCTCCTTTCACACTTCAGCTTTCCCTTTTTTCCTTTTCTTCTTTCCTTTTTTTTTCTCTTCTTCTATTTGTTCTCCTTTTCCCTTTCTCTTTCTACTTTGTCCTTTTCTCCTTGATCTCTTTTACACTTTACTCTTTTAACTTTTCTCATTTTTTCTTCCCCGTTTTCTCTTTTTGATTTACCGTTCTCCTTTCAGTCTGTCTCCTTTTTTAGTCTTTTCCCTTTCCCCTTTTCTCTATTTATCTTTTTTTACATTTTCTTCTTTTATCTTTTTTCCTTCTCTTATTCTCCTTTACCATAACCTTTTTCCAATTTTCCTGATCCTTTTTTTCCTCCTTTTTCTTTTCCCTTCACCACTTTTCCTTTCACCTTCCCCTTTTTTTGCCTATTTTCTTTTCAGCTCTTCCTTTTATTCTTTCTCCTTTCTCCTGTCTCTGTTTCTGCTTTTCTCTTTTCCTCTTTCCTTCCTTTTTTTACTTACTCCTTTCCCCTTGTTCCACTTTTCTATGATAGCTTCTCCTATTTTCCCCATTTTCTCTTATTCCACTCTGCTTTTTCTTATTTTCTTATTTTCTTTTCCCCATTTACTCTTTTTGATTCTCCTAGTCCTTTTGATTTTTTCTCTTTCCTATCTCCACTTTTGCTACTGACCTTTTTCGTTTTCCTTTTTTCTATTTCTTCTTTTCTCATTTCCCTTTTCTTTCCTCTTTTCTCTGTCCCTTTATTACACACTTTTTTCTTTTTTCCTTTTACATAACTCTTTTCCTCTTTCCTCCTTTTTACTTCAGATTTCTTCTTCTATCCCCATTTTTTCTACCCGTTTGCTTTTTTAATTTTTCTTTCCCCTTTTTTCTTTCCTATTTCCTCTTATCCTACTTTCCTCACTTTCATTTCCTCTTTACCTCTTTTGCACTTCCCCTTTTTTATTTTCTCACTTTTCTTCCCTATTTCCTTATTTTAATTTCCCTCATTCCTTTTTCCTTTCTTTTTTTGCTCTCTCCTGAGTCCTTTTCCCTTTTTTCTTTTTATTTTCCCCTTTTTAATTTTTCTCATTCCTCTTTTTCCCTTTCTCTTTTTTAAACACTGTTTTTCTTTTTGCTTTTACTTTGCCCTTCTTCCCTTTTTCCCTGCAGCTTTCCCCTCTTCCCTTTTCTCCTTTCATCTTTTTCTCTTCCGTTTCTATTTTAACTTTATCCTTTTCCTTTTCCCTGTTCACCTTCTCCTTTTCCTTTTTTCTGTTCACCTTCCTCTTTTCTCCTTTACATCTTCTACACTTTCCCTTTTTAACTTTTCTTATTTCCTCTTTGACAATTCCTCTTTTCAATTTACCCTTCCCTTTTCTTCTGTCCCCTTTTTCCATTCCCTTTCCCTTTTTTTTATTCCCCTTTTCCCCTTTTCCTTCTTCACACACTGTTTTTTGTTTTATAAATTTTTTCGATAAAATTGTTTGCTGTAGTTTTATTCATTTTTTGCCGAACCCCCGTGCATAAAACACATTCATGTTAAAAAAATTCAGATTAACTTGATGGGTTCTATTTATCAATTCACGCTTAAGTGAAGAACAAGAAAACGGTATACTTCTTGAAATAGCGTCAAAAAGAAGAATTTTATTGAAAGAGATTAATGGTAGGAAAAGGATAATAAGTTTAAAGTCTAAAATATGAAAGTGCTTTTTTCTGAATTAAATTTTTTCAGTATAGACTGAAACCTTATTTCATAGTAATTTCATAAACAAACCAAAGTAAAATGAGTTTTAAACAAAGCAGTTTCTTTTTCTCCTTTTCCTTTTTTCCCCTTCTCTTTTTTCACTTTTCTCATTCCCTTTTTCTCATTTTTCCTTTTTCGGTTTGTCTTTTCAATTTCCCTTTTCCCTTTTTCTTTCAACATTTTTTTCTTTTACATTTTCATTTTATCTCTTTCCCTTTTCTCTTTTCTCTCTCCCCTTCATCTTTCTCCTTTTTAACTTTTCCTTTTCCCTATTTTCCTCTTTTCCCCTTTTCCCTTCTCTAATTGTCCTTTATAATTCCTCTTTTTCAATTTTCCTGATTCAGTTTTCCTTCCGCCTTTACCTTTTCCTTTCACCTTTGCCCTTTAGCTTTTCTCTTTTCCCTTTCTTCTTTCTCTTTTTCTCTCTGCCCACTTTTCCTTTTTTTTCTTCTAACTTCGCCTTTCCTCTTACCTGTTTTCCCTTTTCCCTCTTTTCTACAATCGCTTTCCCCATTTTCCCTCTTTTTCCTTTTTCACACTTTCGCTTTTCCTATTTTCTTATTTTCCTTTTCTCATTCACTCCCTTGAATTTCCCTGGTTCCTTTTATCTCTTTTCTGATCTTAACTTTTTCTTTTGCCTTTCCCTGTTTCCCTATTTCTTCTTTTCCTATTCCCCCTTTCGCCTTTCCTTTCAGCCTTCTCCTTTCCTCTTTTCCCCTTCCCTTTTCTACACACTTTTTTTGTTTTTTTTGCTTATACATTCCCTGCCTCTTTTTTCCCCCTTTCTTCTTAAGCTTTCCCCTTTTTTCCTCACCCACTTTTTTTCTTTGAGCCTTTTCTCTTTTCATTTTTCCTTATCCTTTTCACTTTCCTTTTTTCTTCTCTACCTTTTTTAAACTTTCCCTTTTCAACTTTTCCCATTTTCCCTTGCCCCTTTCCTATTTCCTCTCTTTAATTTCTCGTTTTCTTTTCCTCTCTTTCCTTATCTCTTTCTCCTTTCCCTTTCTCCTTCTGCCATTCCCCTTTTCCCCTTTTCCTTTTTCACACACTGTTTTTTTGTTTCATAAATTTTTTTTGGATTAATTTCTCCGCTGTATGTTTATTTATTTTTCGACAAATTCCCGTGCCTAAAACACATTCATGTTAAAAAAAGTTAGATTTCCTTCATAGGTTCTTTTTATTAATTCACGTTTAAGCATAAAACAAGAAATAGGTAAATTTCCTGACAACAGAGGCTGAAACCTCATTTTTTAATAATATCATAAAAAATAATTTTTCATCATAGGCCTTTTTTTATATTTTATATTTGTTATTATGAATTTCGGTAATTTAAACAAACAATCGTTAATTTTCCTACACTGTCGCGCCAGCACTCTAGACTCGACCCTTAAAATATGCTTTTTAAAAAAACGGTTAAAAATTTTTCGGTACTGTAATTATTTTTCATGGTTAAAGACAATTCATTTCACTGGTACCAAATTTGTGTACACAACTAAATATTTAATACGTTTTTGAATCGAATAATAATTTTAATTCACCATAGGCGACACTCACGTCAAGTTCAACCTTATCATAATAGCATATATTACAAAATATTTTTTATTACTATTTGAGATTACAATTCAGCTTAGGAATTTTATTATGAGGAAATTTTTTGATTCGGAATTTTAATATCACCTTCATAAAGCCTCACAAATTTCTACAAATTTACTTCTGCAAATTTACTTCTACAAATTTGTCTATGTCGTTGAAATTTTCTGGTTTTTTTTTTGTAATTTTAACAAGATTTGTTAACGTCATGAATCGCATACAAGAAAATGGATCTTCAATTTTGAATATTTAATTAATTAATAATAAATTGAAGTGATTTTATTGTGGATAAGAGTACAGAAACAGAATTGTGATTTAAAAATATTTGAAGACCTTATTATCCGCTACTTTTATGTTTAAATTAAAGTTTTCATAAATTACAAAGTACTCTGGTTTGTGTTGGTTTACTAAGACTTTTAATTTCAAATACTCTAAATTTGTTATGATTTTTAAATTTTTTTAACCATAAGCAAGACTATTTTTTAAAGCTTAAATTTGTATTGACATGAATTTGAAATATTTACAGTGTATAATAAGTGACGTGGTATCTTGTTATCTGATTGCGACAACTCAAATTTATTTTAGATATCATCTCGTTTTTAAATCTTATTATTGAATATGCGTCTAAGTTACAATAAATTTTGAAAATCACTATAATTGCAGACTAATTACAATTGTAAGCAAAGGTGAATATGATCTTAAATTTAAAAAATCTAAAATATAGAAGTAAATACATTAAAAACATAAGGATTACAACTCGATAAAAAACAAATTAATTTTTAAATTATTTTGTTCACAAATATCAAGGTAAGTAGACATAATTTAAGAAAATTTTTTTTCATTTGTGTTCTTGAAGAGAAAACCGTAAATATTCTTTACATAGTTTACATACATTTTTATACTTTTAGAAAAACATCATAAATTACTAAAAACTATTAGAAACAGAATTTCAAAACATGTTTTTTCCTAGTTATTTTTTATCCCAAAGTTCACACTTTCAATCATGCTAATCACTTATGTTTGTTTTATTTATTGTTTTTATCTGTTTTCCGCTTTAATGACTACAAATTGCAATCAAATTTATGATAAAGAATAATCTAGAACACAAACGTTGATTAATGAGTATTGGTATATATAGGTAAGAGACTTAAAAAAAGACGCAGTTTGTCCGGAGATTAAAAAAAACAGTTCATTTTAATTAAAGAAAATGAAGACCGCCGTTTGCAGTTTTTTCTTCACCCTTTTGGTTCTTCTTAATCTTATTCGTAAGTAATAAGTTACTGAATTTTCGTTTCCTGGGCCTATAGCCTGTTCGCGGTATTTCCAGTTGGTATCTTAAAGCTGCTTCTGGGAGAAGATATGTCCTCTGGTCATGCGGCTGTCCAGTCTTTGAAGGAGCAGCTCTTCCAGTAACTACGAGGGTGGATTGATAAGTTTCCGGCCTGACCAAGAAAAACAACGTTTTTAAGAATTTTTTTTTTTTATTT
>JAUELO010465026.1:0-12220 GCA_032357855.1 Amphibolips quercusostensackenii
AAACAACAATTTTACGATGTTTAGATTTAAAAAAAACTCTTTTATTCTCGATACTGCGTCTAATGTATTTGTTCGCGTCTTTGAGACGCATGTCGATCTATGGTAAAGCTTTTTATAACCTAACATTTTTTATTTAGTTATATCAATCATTCATTTATAAAATAACAAAGAAATGGTCTATTCTATTATTATTTAAAAATTTTTCTTGATATTAGGAATACTACAGTACTATATCCGATACATTTGTTCGCGTCTTCGAGATGCGTTGAGTGTCTTATTGGCGAATCTTCAATGAGCAATAATGATCTAGCCATATGGATTTTTAAATAAAAAAAAAAATTGTTTATCTTTTTTATATCTTGTAAATTCATTTGTTATTAGAAATACATACACCAGAAATTTTAAACCTTCAAATGTAATAATTTTTAAAAATTTTAATTTATTTATAAATATTATTCCAACTACAATAATAATGCGTTATACGTTTTTCTTGTAGTCTATTATTTGCACCATAAATAACCGACTATTTTAGCACTGTTTATAGTTTGCGTTTCCGAGACGCATCAACTGACCTATTATGGAACCTTTTATGACCTACCATTTTTTATTTATTTATATTTATCATTTATTTATAAAGTTTTGAAAAAATAACTTATTCTGTTTTTACGAGAAAAGCTATCTTGCTATTAAGCATACTACAGTACTGCATTTCATATATTTGTTCGCGTCTTCGAGATGCGGTGAGTGATTTTTATTTTTTTTAAATATATTGTTTATCTTTTAAATTTGTTGAATTCGTTTGTTATTAGGTGTACAGGTACCTAAACTTCTAAACGTTCGATTTAAATAATTTTTTTCAATTTTATATTATTTATAAATATTGTTCCAACTACAGTTTAAAATAATGCATTTTAAGTTTCTTTTGTAGTCTACTATTTGATCGACTATTTTCAATGTAAATAATTGAATATTTCAGCGCTGTTTCTAGTTTGCAAAGCCATTAGTGAAAAATTTCTTTCGTGTGGCTGTATATAATTATGTATAATAATTTGTTTGCGTTTCCGAGACGCATCGATTGGCCTATTAAAGAACCTGTCATGGCCTTTCGTGATCTACCAATACTTTAAAAAAAATTTTTAACAAATTATTTACTTTATTTATAAAGGTAATTTTTTATATTGGGAATATATTAGCAGTATATTTGATGTGCTCGTCTTCAAGACGCGTCAATTGACCTATTGATAAACCTTCGATAACTTTTCATTTTTTTATTAAGGTTTCATCTGTTTATTTGAAAATTCAACTATTTTCTCAAAAACTTGTTTTATTTTTCGTTAAATGTTCATGTATTTTGTTGATAATTTATCTTTTTGCAGAAAATTAATCTTCTCTGTTAAAAAATCAACTTTTTGTTTAAAAATGTCAACTCTTTGGTTGAATGTTGAACACTTTTGCTGAATATTTGTTCTTTTGTTGAAAAACAGTTTCTGGAGCTTAAAATTTAAAGATTTTTTTTTTGTTGAAAACTGATCTTTTCTGAGTGAAAATTAACTTTATTCTTGAAATTTTTCTTGGGGGGTTTAAAAGTTAATTGTTTTCTAAAAAATCAATTTTTTAGCTTGAAAACTTAACTATTTTGATGGAAATTGTTATCAAAAATTAGTTTTTTAACTAAAAATTTAAGTATTTTATTCTTGGTTATAAATATCTCTTTTTTAGTTGAAAATTCAACTACCTGATTGAAAATTTATGTATTTCATAGAAAATTCGTGTTTTGGTAGAAAATAATCTACTTAGGGGAAAAGGGGAAAAGAAAAAGGTGAAAGGGAGAAGGGACAGGAAAAAGGGAGAAGAGGACAGGGTAACAGAGAACAGGAAAAATTGGACAGAGGGAAAGGGGAAAAAGAGACAGAGAAAGGAAAAGGGGAATATAAGAAAGGAAAAAGGGAAAGAGGGAAAGGAGAAATAGGGGAAGGAGGAAGGGAAAAAGGAAAAAGGTGAAAGGAAAAAGGTAAAAGGGAAATTAAAAAGGGCAAACAGGGAAGAGGGAAGAAAGAAAGAAAAAACAGCAAAGAGAATATAAGAAAGAAGAAAAAGAAAAAGGGCGAAGGGGAAAGGGTAAAAGAAAAAAGTGGTGAAGGAAAAAGGGGGAAAAAAGAAATGTAAAACAAAAAAAGAGTGAGTGAAAAAGAAGAAAGGGAAAATAATTGAAAAGTTAAATTATTTTGTTAAAGAATTGATTTTTTACTGGAGATTCATCATTTAAACTGAAAGCTTTTATTGAAAATTTAACGATTTTTTGAGAATTAGTTTTTTGTCTTAAAAATTAATTTTGTACATTGAAAACTTACCTATTCCATTTTTGGTTAAAAATTGCAGAAAAGCGAAAGGGCGAAGGAAAATAGAAAAAAGGGGAAAGAGGACAGGGAAAAAGGGAATAGGGAAAAAGGAGACAGGGGAAAGATCAAAAGGGAAAGGAAAAAGAAAGGGGTAAAGGAGAAATTAAAAAGGAAAAATTAAAAAGGAGAGATGAGGTAGGGGAATGATGAAAAGGGGAATAAGAAAAGGGTGAAGGTAAAGGAAAAGGGGGGAAAGAGGAAATTGAAGAGTGGAAATAAGAAAGGGAAAATTAGGACGGGGAAAAATGGTACGGCGAAAGTGGAAATGGGAAAAAGGGAAGAGGAAAAAAGGGGAAAGAGGAATAAGAAAAAGGGAAAATGGAAAAAGTAAAAAGGGGTAAGAGGAAAAGGGGAAAGGAAAAATGTGAAAGAGAAAATCGGAAAGGGGAAAGGGGGAAGGGGAAATTTCGACACACACAATATATATGTTTTTTATTTTAGTTACAAATTCAACTATTCATTTGAAAATTCTTTTTGGTGGAAATAATCGGTTAAAAGTTGAACTATTCTGTCAGGAAATAATTTTGTTATCAGAATTAATAATTTTTAATTTGAAGTCTTTTGCGAAAATTTTACTTTTTTTTAAATTAGCTTTTTTGTCTTGAAAATTCATTTTTTACATTGAAAATTTAATCATTCCATTTGTGGTTAAAAGTGAATCTTTTTTGTTAAAAGTGAATCTTTTTTGTTAAAAATTCCACCTTTTAGTTGAAAATTTATGTAATTTCTCAAAAATTTATCTATTTTGGTTTAAAATTAATTTTTTTGGCGGAAAAAGTATTAAAGAAAAATTAACTACTTTCTTAAAACTTAAACTGCTTTGATGAAAATTAATTCTTTTTGTTAATGATTTATCATTTTTGTTGAAAATTCCTGTAAGGTTTAAAATGTAACTATTTTAGTTTAAATTCATTTTTTTTATAAATCAATTGTTTTTAAATAAAAATTTAATTTTTTGGTTGAAAATGATTCTTCATGGTTGAGAATTAATTTTCTTTTATAATTCAACTTCTTGGTTGAAAGTTGAACTTTTTTGTTCAAAATTAGTTCTTTAGTTGACAATTCATCATTTAATAGAATTCATTTTTTTTTAAACCTGACTATTTTGTTGAAAATAAATTTTTTTTCAGATAAAAAATTCAACTATTTCAATCTTGATTAAAAATTCATTTTTTTATTAGAAAATTCAACTGTCTGGTTGAAAATCTATGTATATTATCGATATTACGGCTTTCTTGGTTCATCTCTTTTGTTAAAAATTTAACCATTTTTTCGAAAAAAAATTTTTGGTCTTGAAAATAAATTTTGTTTCTTAAAAATTCAACTATTCTATTTTTGGTTAAAAACTGACATTCTTTAGATGAAAATTCAACATTTTTTTCTGATTTTTTCTTTCATTTTTTCATTTCTATAGAGAATACTTTTATTCTTCTTACGATTGGTCTTCAAAAGTTATGACTTCCTCATAGCAACACATATCCGGGTAGGTAAGTTTTTATATAAAAGTTTATTCCTTTGGGAAAAATTCGTCTGTGATAATACATCCGAGACTCACTGCCCACTTCTAAGCTTATTACAGGATGAGTCGTTTCTTCCTTCAGATTGACATAGTCTTTAATAAAGATCAGATTCTAGAACTTCTCTATATTTCCAAATAAATGTTTTACTATCATAATCCTGACTTTATTTTCTAATATTAAAAACCTAATGAATTAAAAATGCGATAATAACAAATATTTAAATATTCAGTTTAAGCAGTTTTTTCCATATGATTTATCACATCAAATTTTTTGTCCGATTATTAATAATTTGCAAAATTTATTGACATGTAAAAACCCTCTTACGCTATCCTTCCCCTACTCATTCAATTTTTCCCTCTCTTCACTTCACCCATCTCTTCCCCTTCCTTACTCCATCGCTTCCCCTCTTCGCCAAATTTCCTTTCCTTTACTTTTCCCTTTCCTCACTTCTTTACCTAACACTCTCTTTCTCTCCCCTACTACTCTCATTACCCAAAGAGCACTACCTTTAGTAATCATTTCCCCTTATTTCTGATCATTTCTTCTAATTTCTTTTTCATTTCTTCACCTTTCTTTTCGCTAACTTCCTCAACTTCAACTTCGATTATTTCTCTTCTCTTTTTCTCTCCTCAATTCCTCTATTTCTTCTTCTCTCGCATTGCCTTATGCTCCTCTCCACAATTCCACACAATCCCCTTACAGCCTACCCTCTTACTTTCCCTCACTTCCCCTCACTTTACCTATTTCTCTTCATGTTCATAGCTTCACTTGCTTCCTAACACTTCTACTACTGCCCCACACTTTAACTACTTCCTTCCCCTAATTTTCCATTATTTTTTCAACCTATCCACCCCTTATTTCCCTTATTTTTCCTAATTCTTCTACACTTACCTCCTATCATTTCCTCTACTACCTCTATGCACATTTTCCACATACTCATTTCCTATATTTTCACTCCTTCAGCTTCCACTACTCACCCTTTCACTTTTTCTGCCTTTCCCTAATTCCCCTGTTCACACTTTTCTTTGCTTACACTCACTTTCCTTTCCTTACTACCCCTCACTTCCCCTTTTTTTCTACCCTCACTTCGCAAACTTGTCCCTACAATATTTACCCTTTCTATCCCATTTTCTCTTTTATTATTTCTCCCAACTCTATACCTTCTTGCCCTTATTTCCCCTTCTTTCCTATCCCTCATTTTCCCTCACTTCCCTTCTTCTCCTTTCCTAATTTTCCCTCACTTACACCACTTGCTTTTTCCTTATTGACCTTGCCTTCCCCTCTTTCACCTCTCCTAATTTCCTTTAACTTTCTCTACTTCTCCTCCCCTCTTTGCCCTCATAGGAAAAAGTGCTGCATGTGAACGTACGGACGGCTACTATACCCTAAAAAGAACCTTTAATTTAAAAAAGTTTAATTTTTTTTTACCTTAATTTAATTTCTAACAATAAATCCTAAAAGACTTCGAAACTAGACAAAATTTTGAACTGAAGCATTCGCTAGCACAACATAACAAAATTATACATTTAGAGATTTGTGACGTTCCTAAATGACCATTTAAAAGTCACAAAACTTAAAAAAAAATATTTTGAAATTTATGCATTTAAAACTAAAAAATTTAAATAAAAATTTTTTTAAATATCATGAATATTATTTTTAGGTAATCATATTAATATTAGGTAAATAAATAAATAAATGAAGCCGTAGATCATTATAGTTAATTATCTACATTCTTTCTACTTTCTCCTTGTTACACTTCACCCTTCCCTTAAACTTCCTTCCTTAATTTTGTCCTCTTCAACTTCCCCATTTCCTTCATTTTCAGCTAACATGCCCCTATCTACACTTCCCTTCCCTAGCCATCACTTTTCCTTTTCTACTTACGTTTACAATCCTACTAGTTTTCCCTTCGCTTTCTTTATTACCCTCCCTAACTTCCAATCATTTACCCTACTTCCGCTTACTTTCCTTACATTTCCTACTTCTCCCTGATTTATCATCACTTTCTCTACTTAACTCCCTCTTATTTTCCCTGATTCCCCATCAATTCTTTTACTTTCCCCTTACATTATTTTCTCTCTTTTATTCGCTTCTTCTACTTTTCCTCCCCTCATTCCCTTTAGTTCACCTAATTACTCTCCTCTTATTTCCCCTCCTCTCGTTTTCCCTACTGCCACTTCTCTCATTTTACTGAAGTTTCTCTACTTCTCTTCATTTCACCTTACTTTATCAAATTTCTCCTACTTCCAGTCCCCTCATTTCCCCTGCTGGGGAAAAACACGACCTTTATTTCATTTATAATAATAATCCCTGAAAAGACCTACAAATTAGACTCCATTTCAAAATATAAATATAATTATAAAATATTTAAATATAAAAAAAATTATTATCAGGTAATTCAATAAATCCTAGGTGAATGAATAAAGTCATAAATCATAATAGTTAATTATCTACATTCTCTCTATTTTTTCCTTTCCTTACTTCACCTTCGCTTACCTATCCTTCCCCAGTTTCTTCTTCTTCGACTTTCTCATCTCCTCATTTGCTAGATAACACGCCCCTCCCCAACCTTCCCTTCTCCAGCTATCACTTTTTCTCCCTTAACCAGGTTTACTCTCCTACTAACCTCCCTTTACTTCCCCCATTACCCTTTCACACTTCTAATCATTAACCCAACTTTCTCTTACTTCTTTTACTTTTCTAATTTTTTCTACTTCCCCTGCCTAATTTATTTTAACTTTCTTTACTTAACTCCCTCTAATTTTACCTGAATTTCTATTAATTCTTTTGTTTTTCCTTTACATCTATTTTTGCTCACGTTATTGTCTCTACTTTTCCTAGCTTATTTTTCCTTTATTTCCTTTTCCTCATCTTCTCTTTTTCGCCTCCCTTACTTCCCCTACTTCCAATACCATGGTTTTAAATCGCTTTCTCTAATACACCTCCTCTTATTTCCATCAATTCCGCTCAATTCCCCTGCTTTCTCTCCTCTTATTTTCTCTCCTCTCGTTTCCCCTACTTCCTCTACCCTCATTTCACTTGCATTCCCCTACTTTCTTTTCTTTCCCTACTTCCCTTCATCCACACTATTTCAAAATAAAACATTTACTAACACAGCATAACAAAACTATGTATGCTAAAAATTGTGACGTTCCTGATTAAGCATTTAAAAATTTTTTAATTAAAAAAAAATGTAAAAAATAAAAAAAACAGTGTGTGTAAAAGGAAAAAGGGAAAGGGCAAAAGGGAAAAGGGAAATAGGAGAAGGAAAAAAGGGAAAGGAGTAGTATGTAAAGGGCAAAGGGGAAAAGAAAAATAGAAAAAGAAAATAAGAGAAAGAAAAAAGGAATAGAAAAAGGAGAAGGAAAAGGGGAAAGGGGTAGGGTAAATGGGACCTATAAAAAGGGGAAAGTGGGAAAGGATAAATGGCGAAGGCCGAAGCGAAAGAAAAAAGCTAAAGGAAAAAAAGGAAGAGGGGGAAAGGGGAGAGGGGAGAGGGGGAGGGGGAAAGTAAGAGAAAGACCGAGATTTCTGATGAACAACGATGAGCACAATATATCACCATCGCTGACTGCACAAGACACACCAAATTTTTTTTATATCACCAAATCACTTTAACGAAAATTTCTTTCGAGTGTTTGAGTTAAAAATAATCTGATTCAATAAAATCATAACATAGGAAAAACATAGAATCGATTCAGTGCAAAAAAAAAATAGAACAAAGTATTAAGTAGAAAAATACCAATTTCCTGGCATTTTATTTCTCCTACACCTGTCTTTCTCTAATGACTTTTTCTAAGTGGATCTTGCGCTGTAAAATCTATTGGATATTTCTGATAGGGGATGTTGTGTGTAATCCTAAGGGTGAAATTAGGAGTAAGCGACAAAAACATGATAAATCCATTCGAGATGATTTTTCAGTAACTAGAAAAATCCTGTACACTAGGATTTTTTTATTTCACAGGGCTATCAAGAACTAAGGGTACCTTAAGATTTTTGTTTCCGTCACAGAGAGCGAAACTGATTCTCATAGAGGACCGATCTGATTATAACAGAGGACCGAACGGATCCTCAGAGAGGAAAAAACTGATCATCACAGAGGGCTAAACTGATCGTCACATAGGGCTAAACTGGTCACATTTTGGAGCAAATATGAGATATCATTTCTGAGCTAAAGGTCCGTAGAATTTCACTTCTTTTAGGAAAAATTCCTCCTTAAAGAAGTGAAATTCTACGGACTCATAGATCAGGAATGATGTCCCATATTTGCTCAAAAATGCGATCAGTTCAGCCCTATGTGACGATTAGTTTAGCTCACTGTAATGATCAGTTCGTCCCTCTCTGAGGATCAGTTCGATCATCTGTCATGATCAAATCGGTCTTTCCTAAAGATCAGTTTGGTTCTCTGACATTATCAGTTAGGTCTTCTGTGAGGATCAGGCCTGCTCTTTGTGATGGTCAAGTTGACAGTCTGAGATAATTAAATGGACCTTACGTAATGTTCAATTCGGCCCTCTGTAATGATCAGTTTATCCGTCTGTGATAATCAGTTTGGCCCTCTGTAAGGAACTGTTTTGCTTTCTGTGATAGTTGACTCGACTGTCCAAAATCATCAAATCGACCTTCTATGATGATCAGTTCGGTCATCTGTCAATATCAGTTTGATTCTTTGTAAGGATCAGTTAGGTACTATGTGACAATCAGTTCAGCCCTCTATAATGATGAGGTTCGACCCGCTCTAAGAATCAGTTCGATCCTCTGTTATGATCAGATCGGTCCTCTATAAGGATTGATTTGGCTCTCTGTGATGGTCAAGTCGACCGTCCGAAATAATTAAATGGACCCTATGTGATGTACAATTTGGCCCTATGTGATAATTAGTTCAGCTAGCTGCGATAATTAGTCTGGCCCTCCGTGAGGAACTTTTTGTCTTTCTGTGATGGTCGACTCAACTGTCAAATATTATCAAATGTACCCTCTATGCTGATCATATCAATCCTCTTTTATGATCAGTTTATTCCTTTGTGAGAATTTATTCGGCTCTCTGCGATGGTCAAGTCGACCATTTGAGATGATTAAACGAACTCTTTGTGATATTAAATCTTACCCTTCGCAATGATCAGTTTGGCTCACTGTGATGATCAGTTCGGCCCTCTGTAAGGATTAGTTTGTCTCTCTGTGGTGATCACTTTGACCTTCCTAGATGGTCAAATAGACCTTTGTGATGTTCAATTCAGCTCTCTGTGGTAATCAGTCCGGCCCTCTGTGATGTTTTTTTCGCTCGGACATCAAATAAAGCGACAGTTGTCAAACTGATGTCCACGTGAAAGCTGCTGCCTTAATAAAAGGACTTAAGATTACGGGAAAATTAATGGACAATAAAAATCTTAAAAATATTTTTTTTTCCACCTAATTCAATTTTTTTTTAAATTTTGTTATCTTGTGAAATTGAAAATTTTTAATATAAAATGTCTGACATTTATCTCCAAAACTTTAAGAAATCATTTAAATGTTTAAAATTTTTTTAATGTTCTTTAAAATTTATTTATGAAAATGAAAAAGCAAATAATATTTTTTCTGGAAGAAAAAATTTAAAATTTATATGTAAAAATCTTGAAAAATCTTCATTTTATTAAAAATGTCTTGAATTATTCCTAAATTTGACATTATTTTTTAATCTTTTTGAAACATCTCAAACATTGAAATATCTTTAGACACAATTCATTTTTCGACTAACATTTTTAATAATCCTGCAAAAATAAAAAAAATTGTTTAAAAATCTGTCCGATTCTCTTTTGAAATATTTTTAAATTTTATTGATAATAATCATAATTTTTTGTTATTAATAATAATTATTATATAAAAAAATAATAAAAACAATTTTAAATATAAAAAATTTTAAACTTTTAAAACAGGAAGTTAAAGTTTTTGAAATTTACTTTTTCAACATGAATAATTAGAAACTGCGTTGACTCTTTTTTCCTCGGACCTCATTACAGGTTTTATTACATATCCATAAGTGCTACATAAAGGTGCGGCGTATATGGTTTTGTTTTCTCATGGGTTCTCTAACACCATTAAACTGGTATACACACTCTACTTTCTATCGATTGATATTATTAACTTTCTTTCATTGCCCTTAAATGTGTTTCTTTTTTCTTACGTTTGCGAATTAATTTTTTTTCATTATATTTAGAAAATATTAATTAAACAATATCTCAAGTCCTAAAATATACCTTCTAAAAATGTCTGATTGATCATTAAAAAAAAATTGAGGTCTTTTAAAAAGAATAGAACGCGTGAGAAGTTTTTCAACAAAAATTCAGAATTTCTCGAATTTCATGCATCGACTTTAACCACGGAATCACCAAGGCAAATTGTAAAAAAAATCTAAAATTTATACCACACAATCTCTGTAATCTTATCCTTAATTTGAGCCGATAGAACTTAAAAAATCTGTATGGGTTCCCGAGTTATGACTTAAAATGTCCAAGCGCGTCTGCGTCAAGTTTAAGTCGGCGTCATCCGCAAGGGCGGTGATCGATGAGAATTCATTAGATTTCGTACCTTAACTTCAACTAGTGCTGTGTCAATGGAAGTTCGTGGCAAAAGAATAAAATTAACAGGACTCAATCTCTAAAGTGTTATCTTTAATTTAAGCCTATAAAACTTCAAAAATCTTTATGAGTTGTAGAGTTATGACTCAAAATATCCAAGCATGTCTGCGTCAAGTTTCAGTCCACGTCATTCGCGAGAGCGGTGATCACCGAGAATTCATCAGATTTCGTACTGTAACTTCAACCAGTGATAAGATTTAGTAAACTCGTGTGAAAAAACTCAACTTGACAAAAATTAATCTCTAAAATCTTATCTTTGATCCAAGCCAATAAAAGTTCAAAAATCTTAATGGGTTCCAGAGTTATGACTTAAAATGTCCAAGCGTGTCTGCGTCAAGTTTCAGGCGACGTCATCCGCAAGAGTGATGAACGCTGACGATTTATTAGCTTTTGTACATTAACTTTAACTCGTACTCTGACTTAGGGAACTCGTGTGAAAAAACTTAAACTTAGAGGACTTAATCTCTCTCTAAAATATTATCTTTAATTTATGCTAATGAAACTTGAAAAATCTTCATGGGTTCCAGAGTTATAACTCAAAATGTCCATGCGTTACTGCGTCAATTTTCAATTAGCATCGTCCGCAAGGACGTTGATTGCCGATAATTTCTCAGCTTTCATTCCTTAACTTCAACTTGTGCTGAGACTTAGGAAACTTATGGTTGAAAACTGAAATTAACAAGACATAATCTTAAAAATCTTCTCTTTAATTTGAGTCAATAAAACTTTTAAGATCTTGACAGGTTCTTGAGAAGTCACACAAAATTTTCAAGCGTGTCTTTGTCGAGGTTCGGACGGCCATACCTGTTGTGGAGCGGCCTCGCTGGCTGCGCAGACTGAAACTCGACGCACACATGCTTCAACGTTTTTACTCATAACTCGAGAACCCATTAAGATTTTTTTAATTTTATTAACTTGAATGAAAGCCAAGACTTCAAAGACTGTGTAAAATAAATTTACGACTTTTGCTACATTTTTCCTAGATGATGCTGCGAGTTGAAATGAAGGTACGAAATTCGAAAAATTCTTACTTAAAAAAAAAATTCCTCACTTTGTATATTCTCTTCAGAAGGTCAAAAATATCTCTATTGGGGGTCATTCGACGCGGAATTTTATAAGCTCTATAACGGGCTTTGAAAAAAAATTTCTCACTTGTTTTTTTGACGATTAATCATGTTATAAATTCAGAATTTTAGTACCACTAGGCTAACCCTGCAGATAATTTCCGACGGACGTGTATATGAAACTGAATGAATGTATGGGCGTGTATCGGGTTAACACCCTTATAGCTACTGACCCTGGATCTATTGGAAAAAGATTTTGAAGGGTGTCATAAATTGTTCGAACGAATTTTTTTGTGATACTCCAAAAGTGCTTGTGATTTTTTTAAAGTGAAACTTCTTTCCGGACAGAAGCGAATTAAAAATAAGGGTCGACCGCACGACTACACGACCGCACGACCAAGCCGGATCTAAATCTAGAAATCTTTCTCTCTATCTGAGTCTCCCTTTTGTGCGGCGAACCGAAATGTCTCTGAAGGCATCTCTTGGGTCGAGAAATCTCTCTGTCTCCCTCTTACGCACTGTCTGTACCGTTTCTCTCTCTCTCTCTCTCTCTCTCTCTATATATATATATATATATATATATATATATATAAGTCTCCCTTTGGTGCGGCAATTTGAAA